>OX465113.1:5782546-5947350 GCA_949987565.1 Luidia sarsii
TAAATTAATTTTAGGTCACGGATATTAATCTACGCTCACATGAAATGGCCGTTGGCCATTGGTAGAGTTACTGTCCACACTCTGCCAAGCAATCACTGGAGAAAATTATCCTTCACATTATCGCCACAACCAAGGTCTAATTATAAAGTCCTCAATAATGAAAAGTCTTTTCTTTAGTGCATCACGGGTGGGGGCTTATGCCTTGCTTCGGGCAATTCACATCACATTTTAATCGGTCTTTAATCCAATCGTATATGTCTGTTTGTGTTGTAGTGTATTTTTAGCCTGTCTTCATTTCTAGTGCACGTACTTTGTCGCTTATAGCATAGAGCAAGGAAACAGATTGCTCTCTATACTTATACTGCCGGTTCGTGAGTTTTTGTGCCCTCTTTATTTTGTTCAATATTTCCGTCTCTTCGCGTACATGAGTTGACACATTTTCTACGAAATCTCACATGGTGTTGTTTGTTTTCTTTTCCTTCTCCTCCTCTTCCTCATCACCCCACCTCAACCTTCACCTCCACATCCACCTTATCCTACTCATCACCCTCCTCCTCCTCCTCCTTCACCCCACCTCCTACTTCTCCTCCTCTTCCCCATCCTCCCACCTCCACCTCCACATCCTCTTCCTCTTCCTCTCCTACTCCTTCTCCTTCTCCCCTTCTCTTTCTCCGTCTCCTTCTCATCCGTCTCCGTCTCCTTCTTCTCCTTCTCCTTCTCCTTCTCCTTCTCCTTCACCTCCTCCTTTTCTTTCTTCTCCTTCTCCTTCTCTTTCTCCTCCCCTTCTCCTCCTCCTTCTCCTTCTCCTTCTCCTCCTCCTTCTGCCCTTCTCTTTCTCTTTCTCTTTCTCCTTCTCCTCCTCCTTCTGCCCTTCTCTTTCTCTTTCTCTTTCTCCTTCTCCTTCTCCTCCGTATCCGTCTCCTTCTCCGTCTCTTTCTCCTCCCATTCACCTTCTTCTCCTTCTTCTCCTTCTCCACATCCTCCTCCTCTACCTCCTCCTCCTTCATCTCCTCCTTCTCCTCCTGCTGCTCCCTCTCCTTCCCCTTCTCCTTCTCATTCTCCTTCTCCTTCTCCTCCTTCACCTTCGCCTTTTCCAGCTCCTTCCCCCTTCTACTCCTCCTTCTCCTTCTTCTTCTCCTCCTTCTCCTTATCTTACGCCTTCTCCTCTACCTCCCCTCCTTCATCTCCTCATCCTTCTCCTCCTTCATCTCCTTCTCCATCTCCTTCTCATTCTCCTTTCCCTTCTCCTCCTCCTCCTTCTTCTCCTCCTCCTCCTCCTTCTCCTTCTCCATCTCCTTCTCTTTCGCTGTCTCTTATCCTTCTCTTTCTCTTTCTCCTTCTCCAACTCCTTCTCCTCTATCGCCTCCTCCATTATGTCCTCCTCCTTCTACTGCTCATTCCCCTTCTCCCCCTCCTTTTCCTTCTCCTTCTCTTTCTCCTCCCCTTGTCCTCCTTCTCCTTCTTCCTCTTCCCCTTCTCCAACTCCTTCTCCTCGACATCCTCCTCCTTCATCTCCTCATTCTCCTTCTTCTTCTCCTTATCTTACGCCTTCTCCTCTACCTCCCCTCCTTCATCTTCTCATCCTTCTCCTCCTTCTTCTCCTTCTCCATCTCCTTTTCCTTCTCCTTCTCCTTCTCATTTCCCTTCTCCTTTCCCTTCTCCTTCTCCTTCTTATTTTCCTCCTCCTTCTCCTTCTCCTTCTCCTTCTCCTTCTCCTTCTCCTTCTCCTTTCCCTTCTCCTTCTTCTCTTTCTCTTCCCCTTTTTCTCCTTCCCCTTTTCCTTCTCCTTCTCTTTCTCTTCTCTTTCTCTTCTCCTCCTCCTTCTCCTTCTCCTCCTCCTCATTCTCCTTCTCTGTATGGTGACAAATCTAGTCTTGACTTCTGACAAACAACACAATAAGTTCAAACCGATGTCTTGGTTCAAGGCCTAGTTCAGCCATGTGTTTTCGCTGTATTTTTTTCATATGCTATCAAACTTGTTTTTCCCTTCCAAGTCGGTTTTATTTGTACACTCCCACACTAGTTTTACTTGATTTCATTCCTTGATTGGGGAGGCGCTCTGTCCGAACGACTCATCTCAGCAGGAACCAGTTCAAAAATTGAATCTTGGCAGCCCACTTTTGTTTCAAGGTGAAGATGTGAGTCACGTAGACATTGAGTTGGTTCGGCACTGGCCATGATTCAACCAGCTCTCTGGCCTGGTAGGGGCAATGAGATTTAACCCCTTCCCCTCCTCCCCCTTCCAAATGGCTAATTTGATTTGGCTGAGATGTTTGTTGCGCGGCCAATGTAATATTGCCGATTAGGGGGAAGGGTGGGGAGTCGGGACAGTGGTGCCCCCTCTTGCCCTTGGGCCTGACCTGCCAAATTCGAGGCCACATTTTGAAGGGTCGAGCGCCATAGATCAATTATTCAACCTCATTTACGACCCCAGATTGTGAGCGGGGAGGGCAGGATGCAAACGGCGGGAACATTTTGGCGCGCATAATTGGCACCTGTGTGTAGTCATGTTGGGCCTGTTGTGTTTGAAAACAAGACAGCGCCGATCAATCAGGTGCAACGGCCAATTGATTGGGGGGCTCCTCTCGCCTGGCTGCTCGTCTCCCTCACTCCCCCTTCCTCTCCCCCATCTTTCTTAAGTTTCCACTGATGTCTATCACGGCTGAGCGGAAGGAGGGAAACATGACTGGCGATGTCGGGGCGGGGCGGACCGTTCTAATCGCCTAGCCGCAACACCGGGCACAAGCCGATAAATCGCGGCCGCTGATAACATTGTTTGGGTGGCTCTGTCTATCTCTCTCTCTCTCCCCCCCCATGTCTCCGTCTCTCGCTCTGCCGGTCTCTTGCCGCGATCAAGGCCGTTGACGGCCGGCACGCGTCCAGAATCAGCAAGGACCGCTTAATGTCGGCCTCGATCCTGAAGAAAACCCCGAGCGATTCTATCGCTCGTCGTCAGCGCAGGGCGCGCGGTCCCATCCCGGGGACTGAGCGTGTGTCTTCTCGGCGACCATGCCCGAGGACCCCAGAGGGGGGGGGGGGGGTGGTCTCGGATTCGTTACCCGAAAGGTGCTCTCTTCTCTCTTGCGAGTGTGTACGGCTCTGGAAAGAACCGGAGGAACTCCACGTTTCGAACAGTGTACTCTGTTCGTCTTCAGTCTCTTGAAGTTCGTCTTCAGTCTCCTGAATTCTGAAGACAAACATTTCTTTTCAGAATCACACATAGGCCTACCTACAAGAGAGAATTTTACACGGTGTCACCGCAAACCTATTAGCCTACTCCATGAAAACCTTTAAATCTCGTTTGTTCTCTTCTCGTTGTCGTCTCTGCCCGTGTTAGGGTCAGATTGGATGCTCAAGCCACCGCACACTGTGTATTCATGGAGCTCCATTGCTGATTTGTCTTGTCTTCACAAAGCGTGCACTTGGATTGGCCCTTTCATTGCATCTAACGAAGTACTTTTTGTCAAAATTTAGTGGGCTGGCGTTTCGATACCAGCAGGACCTTTCTCAAACGTCAGGCCCACTAAATGTTGAGATTGGCATAGTTTGGTGAATTTAGTACCTAGTTTGCAATATTTTTGTTTATTAACCCCAATTAGTCTTCGCTTACATACTGAGCTAAAGCCTATGCACTCATTCAAACTTGTTAGTCTGAAAGCTCTATATATCCTCAAGCTGACGTTGCTCATTTCCATGGTTACATTACCATCCCGGCCATCAGAATTCCTCATATACAGTAAATTCATTTTACGTGAACGAGGACGGGGGAAATTCTAAATAAGATACTCTGTTCAACAGCCCCAACTGTAATCCACGTGAATCCAAATACTCGAGTCAGGGCACCAGACAGCATGGCTATTTTGTAACCCGGGGAAAGCAGAATGTCGTGGCCAAACAGTAATCTGTGGACAAGAACGTGATCAATGTGGCCATGACATTTTGTTTTAGAATCACCATCGGTTGCTTCTTCTTCCTCGTGCGTATGGGATTGCTGCTGTTGCTGCTGTCTCTGTGGTTGTTGTCGTTCCAGGGCTCACCACGGGGAGGTCGATAAGTTGATTCTCAACGGTTGCTTTGCCCTTAGCCATGTGAATTCACTGAATCAAACTTGAAATGCTATAAGACAATGTCAGCCATTTTGATGCCTGCTCGCGCTACTGGTAATGCGTGCAGCCATTTAGATCAAGACCAGAAACATTACACGTCTTTGATAACGGGTCCACTTCCTACCGAGTCCACACCAGAAGTGTCTAAAGAGAATAGTCCATGCTGAATATATACATGAGATGAATCATTGAGTAAAGGACGACAAGAAAACCTGACAATATCTCTGAGGTTACAATGTGCCGGTGGTGTTTACTATTTCAAAGTTAATCCATTATTGAAGGCGAGAGTCAAAGGTTGAGACAGAAACCAAACTGCTGCAAGTAGGTCGCGTCAATCTTTCGAGCCCGGCTCGTTCCTCAACCGCGTTTATTGTCAGTTTGTCACGCCATTCATCACTCGGAGATATTTTCTCTTGTTCGAATACACATCGAGCCGTTGCCACGGAGACACGCCGGCCTGTTGTCATCATCGGGACTAGGCTGGAGGCCGAACTGCCTCCTTAAGACATCCGCCATCTCCCCCCTCTCCCTCTCCCCCACCCCACCCCAGCCCCCGGCACCTTATCTCTCTGTGTGTTGGTCATTGGGGTAATTGATACAATCCCAGGAGACCGAGACGAATAACCGAACGGGCCGATCCGACCAGCCGATAACCCAGAAGCCCGTTTCGATTCGGCCCGATAAGCCGACTCATTTACATGCCGGCATTGGAAATCGTGCATACATTTGCATGGCTACAATAACACCAACCCCTAGCCCCATGCAGCACCGTGCTCAGCCAGGACGGCGGTACTGTATTTCATTTTAAACAGTCGTTTCTTTTCATGTGCCACGTACGGATTCTTTGTGACACCGCATCACAGGCATCGAGCCCATACTGGCACCCTGTTCCTCGCGGTAACTCGCAGTCTAGGTGACGTTCACACCCTGTCCTGTTTGTCTCGGACTATAGGGCCTATAGTCTTCCATTCCGTCTTGGAATAAAGTTATCACAACCATGCCATTCAACACTGAAGGGCAATTGGGATGGAGTATTTAAGCTGAGAATGACTGCACGTAGTCTATGCGCTGGGCTTGCATTAGGCATAATAATAATAGACCATCGCGGACACCTGTTGAAATAGCATACAGGAGGCTGAACGTCATCCTCGGTCTTTTTTCCTCAAATCTGGCTTAGCCTCCGGCTCCAGCCCCGTCTGTGTAACCCAACAGCAAACAGCACAGCTTGGGGTTCTTTGCTGAAGTTCATAGCTTGAGAGTCGTTTTTCAAAACGGAGTAGCATCTTCCCCAAACCCATTCCCATTGCCTCCCGTTTCCATGCATATAGACCTGAGACTTCAAAATGGATGAGAGAAATGGAGCCGGAGCCTGAGCCGAAACCGGTGTTTGAAAGGGCTCATGGTTATTGGACGAACAAGGACACTCATTTCTGTTCCAGACATAATACACGTGTGCATTGGGCATACAGATTCCACTAACACCTGAGTGCACACCCCTACATAGATCCAAGCTGACAGATACCGTGCTGTGTAATAGTACATATAGCAGTCATTGGAGCGCAATCATGTATATAAAATGCAGCCAAATCAACAACATTTATATGCTGCATCACACTGGGCGGGACAGTTGGGACGTTTAGGGAAATTCCCTACCCTACATTAGGCCTATATTACGTCTTGGAAAAACTGGTGGCGTTAAACTCTTTTGGAAACGAGGTCCTTCGATTCAAAAGAAAACATTATTCAATCTTGATGGAATGAGGTCATAATCCTTTCCACGCCCTCAGGCAGTCACGCTTTGCTTCCATTTGCTCCAGCCTGTCCTTGGTACGCCCTTTACACTATGGCTTTGGAATCTAGAAATACATGAAATTCACATTTTCAAAGACCACTACAGGAGAGAGAAGTAACTGACACTTCCAAATTTGGCGTTATTGTTAATTGTAATCACTTACATGAATGTACTTTTTAAACACAATGTTAGAGTGGCTCCATCTTTCCCTTGAACTGAACGGCAGAGCTGTCTTCTAGACACAGCACAATATTGCCTGTTGGTTATTTTTCAAAAATCAAATGTCGTTCATTATTGGTCTTGCATCGTTGACCTTTTACGAGTCCCTGGGTCAGGCTCCGACTCATCTAGGCTTCGTCCCCATCGCACAGAAGCCTGAACATACAGGTTATGGTTTGTCGCTGAATGTCTGGGGATTTGTTTTCCCATTCAGTATGGAGACGTCATCTAGAAACTGCGATTAAATCAAAGAGCCGGGTTATTTTGACCATCTCACGGAATCTGCCCCATCAGATCTCGGTCGTTCAATGTTGAATTCAAATGATATTTAGCAGGTTAATAGAGAATTACATAATAAACATTAATTTTGTGTAAAATTTCATTAAAAAAATGGTTTGTCTAATTATAGCTCATTAATTAATCATGATTCATTTGTTTTCTTTTTTCATGTTTCAGTGTTTTGTATTGAATTTCCTATGTTTTGTATTGAATTTCCTATGTTTTGTATTGAATTTCCTATTGAATTTCCTATTGAATTTCCTATTGAATTTCCTATTGAATTTCCTATTGAATTTCCTATTGAATTTCCTATTGAATTTCCTATTGAATTTCCTATTGAATTTCCTATGTTTTGTATTGAATTTCCTATGTTTTGAATTGAATTTCCTATGTTTTGTATTGAATTTTCTATGTTTTGTATTGAATTTCCTATGTTTTGTATTGAATTTCCTATGTTTTGTATTGAATTTCCTATGTTTTGTATTGAATTTCCCAAATTTGCATAAATTTACAATAATAATGAAACACGAAGAACCAATAATTGCATACAGCAATATCAATGTGCTAATTGTGCAAAATAATTCCTGAAAAGAAATACACTATGTGCCTTGGATGCTATGCTTTTATGTAGTGTAAGTCAATGGACAAAATTCCGCCAAACTACACCATGGCCCTGAAAAATTGTGTCAAAATGTGCCTTAGAAGATGGCAGAAAAAGTCCTAAAGCCTCAACACGCAGAACAAACTCACTGAGACGCTATAATGAAATACAAGGGGGCGGAATCCGCCCGGCTCTTTGAGGGTTAATACCTGCAACGATGGCCTAATGAGGCATCTACTCCAAAAGTTATGTTCGAGTAAACAGCGTTGAAAGTCAGAGTATTGTCAAAATGCATGTCAAAATCAATTATGTTTTTTTGCATTTTCGGAACGCTTATGTGTTACAGAATCATCTGTCTCAAGGACAACCTATTGAAATAATTTTAATATCATTGGAAAGTTATTCTTTGCAATGTTGACAACTCAAATTTCGACAATGCCTTAACGGGTAACATAATTGTGATAAAAGTATCGAACACAATGCGTTTATTTCGCAAAGTATTATATATATTGTCTCACTTAGGGCCTATAAATAAAGACAAACAATGCTTCTGTCAATGAAGCTCAATGAAAACATTACAATATTTGAGCAAATAAAAATGATAGAAGTATGTGGATATTTCCTTGGTAATAAATAATGGTATTTTGTTTTATATATGCCAACCATAATGATGATATTGTGTATGTACCGCCCTCACGTGGTTGGGATGAGCCAGTCCCATGCACTTTCAACGACGCCCCCAGCGTACACGCACACAAAATAATATTCCTGACAATCTGTCACGCATTCACAAGCAATAACTCTATTGAATCACATTGGCGCGCAGGAGAATCCCCTACATATCGACTACCTTCGCAGTATCGTATTATTCTTCCAACATGAGGAATGGCTTGCTTTTTCACAAAACAAAACACTGTTTATTTTATGCATCAGAATATTTTTTGAGTGATGATTGTTCTGAAATCTGCAGACGAAAATGATTGATGGATGATTACTGTAAAATTAATGATGGCACTTGTAGAACCGAGGAGGATCAGGAAAACCGAAATTTTAGCGATGATGTTGAATTCCAAATAAATGGCTTTTAACTGGCGCTCCGCAAATTTCAGAAGGGGGCAAGAAATCACTGCAAGGTTGGTTTACTTTGCTGCCATCTGCGGACGAGAATCGATTGGTTTTTTTTTCAACGATCCCATCTGCCCCTTTGACAAACCGCAATCGTGACAGAATATTCTCACTGCAAACAAAACATTGCCACAAACGCCTTAGTCTAATTCGTTTCTACGAAAATCTGCCCATAAACAAACCGTCTGACGTCACCCCGGGTATAAGATCCTTAACAAAATCCTGTCCCGCATCGGACTAGCTATTTTGTGGGCCAATTATGCGAATCGGTTAGTCCTTTTTCTCATTGCGTAGCATGGAGCTCACGCCAACGTTACATGCACTATCGGCAGGTTGATTAATATGCAAAGGTGCCGTGGGTGGGTGGGGAGTTGCTGGCTATAGCCCGTGGCTCAGAACACGAGAGTGACATTCACTCCAGGGCCAGGGATATGCAAAACATGTTGAGTAAATGTTGACGTTTTCAGATAGGCTTTCTTGTCATAACGCCGGATTAACATGTGTGTTGACTCGCAGCCGGCCCTAAACTCCTCGACCAAAAAAAAAAAGGAGAGTGGGTCCCCGGTGGCGGTTTACTTAGGACAACAGAGTGCTCCGTAATCAGCCTTACCTGCACAAACAAGTCTGCCCGGCCCGGTGTCGGAATTATAAGCCAATAAGGTGTTACACCCCTTTACGGAAACTCCTGATCAGATTGGCTTGCCTATGCCGAGGTGCGCTACCACCCCGAGCCAAATTGGTTACCGGCTCTTTATAAGACTGACGTCAGCATTTTTGTCTTGGCCTTTTTTTTTTTAGGAGGAGGGGGGTCCTGCTATGGCCATTCACTCCTTCTCCTCGTCGACTATTCCTGCTTGTCGAAATTTTGTGCCAGCGAAGGCATTAGCCCAGTTTCCATGGTGATTCTATTGATAATCAAAAGCGTGAAGGAGCGTCTTTATTGTTTGTGCTTTGACAAACATCACCACTTCCCAT
The DNA here is from genome assembly GCA_949987565.1 of Luidia sarsii. Taxonomy (NCBI): domain Eukaryota; kingdom Metazoa; phylum Echinodermata; class Asteroidea; order Paxillosida; family Luidiidae; genus Luidia; species Luidia sarsii. The sequence continues at coordinate 5,791,644 of OX465113.1, forward strand.
CAAATTGTTCTCTCCTCTAGGCCAGGCCCGATCTGTCACCGATATATTATTCCGAATGGGAGAGATAACAGCATTTCCGTGAGTGCGTGGCCTAGTTTCAACATTTTAACCGCCAATCGGAAGGGCAGGGGGGAGCTTGCGGCATCTACTGCTCGCATTGCACCCCCACCCCCCTACCCTCACGCTAGACTAATCCTCGGAGGCATAGTATAGCCATTATATCAGCCAGCTGAATCCAGGTCAATCGAGTCAATGATAGAACAACATTATGATAGCAAATTCGTTGGCCTCGGCTGGTTGTGGTTTAATCAACGGCCACGGCGCTGCCTCTCCGCACTGCAGCGGCACCGCACCGCGCCGCACTGCACAGAGATGGAGAGAGAGTCTGGCGAACGGTTGGCCGGCCACCTGCGGCAATCTTCTCCTTCGCAGCGTGTAGATGGTGTCAGGTCGGGTGCGCGGGGAGTCTTCACACTTCCGAAGCCCGTGCGCCGACCATTGTCTGCCCGTTCATTAAAGCGGGTGGCGCGTTCTTCGTGGCTCCGTTTCCGTCGAACTTGCCCCCGCCGAAAAGGATTTTCGCCGGGCGCGCATTATCTGTCCAACCACCCACGCACTAAATGGACCTTTACAGTTATTTTTCTTAATATAAAAGCCATGACCCATTGTTGATTTATTGTGTAATAATACCCGCGCTAAAAGCAATGGCAAACCCCGAGTTGGGCTTAAGAAAACAGGGAATCGGGAGGCGGCAATCTATAGCTTCGGCGCAGCGAAAAAGACATTCGAGAGCTTAGTCCCGATAGCGATACTGTTATATCCACGCTGTACTTTACTACCTTTTTAAAGGCGTATCAATTTGCCTGCGTGTACAAACCTATTAGCCTCATTTCTAATCTCCCCTTGGTCGTGTCCCTTGAGCATGCGCAGCTGTGCCGCTGTGTCGATAAATCCTTGCGCGTGTGGGGAAGTGGACTAATCATTTGACAGCAAATATTGATTTAGTATCAGTCACCGGTGCGTTGACCGTCTTCACCGGCGACGATTTCAGAAGTTAACAGGGCGGGGACACCCAGATGGTGGTCACGTGGCCTTACCGGGGGAGATCATCGGCCACATGTGACGTCATTATAATGGCGTCTGGCATACGGTGAGTTTTGAATTTGGCCTCACGAGAAGAAAAACAGATTAAGGTAAACCTAATTTATTCACAAATTTACAAATGTGGCATGTCTGCATCTGGAGTGTATTTTCGAACTTTGTCTTTTTTTATTTAATCAAACTCTCATACTAATCCAAAGACCGAAAATCTTTCAATTCCCTGTTTGCCCGATATCTGTATAGTCATACAAACTACTATGTAGCCCATCCTATCTAGTTCCCTCCATGTGTAGCCCATCCTATCTAGTTCCCTCCATGTGTAGCCCATCCTCTCTATTTCCCTCCATGTGTAGCCCATCCTCTCTAGTTCCCTCCATGTGTAGCCCATCCTCTGTAGTTCACTCCATGTGTAGCCCATCCTCTCTAGTTCCCTCCATGTGTAACCCATCCTCTCTAGTTCCCTCCATGTGCAGCTCATCCTCTCTAGTTCCCTCCATGTGTAGCCCATCCTCTCTAGTTCCCTCCATGTGTAGCCCCATCCTCTCTAGTTCCCTCCATGTGTAGCCCATCCTCTCTAGTTCCCTCCATGTGTAACCCATTCTCTCTAGTTCCCTCCATGTGTAGCCCATCCTCTCCAGTTACCTCCATGTGTAGCCCGTCCTCTCTAGTTCCCTCCATGTGTAGCCCATCCTCTCTAGTTCCCTCCATGTGTAGCCCCATCCTCTCTAGTTCCCTCCACGTGTAGCCCATCCTCTCTAGTTCCCTCAATATGTAGCCCCATCCTATCTAGTTCCCTCCATGTGTAGCCCCATCCTCTCTAGTTCCCTCCATGTGTAGCCCCATCCTCTCTAGTTCCCTTCATGGGTAGCCCATCCTCTCTAGTTCCCTCCATGTGTAGCCCATCCTCTCTAGTTCCCTCCATGTGTACCCCATCCTCTCTAGTTCCCTCCATGTGTAGCCCATCACCTCTAGTTCCCTCCATGTGTAGCCCATCACCTCTAGTTCCCTCCATGTGTAGCCCCATCCTCTCTAGTTCCCTCCATGTGTAGCCCATCACCTCTAGTTCCCTCCATGTGTACCCCATACTCTCTAGTTCCCTCCATGTGTAGCCCATCACCTTTAGTTCCCTCCATGTGTAGCCCATCACCTCTAGTTCCCTCCATGTGTAGCCCCATCCTCTCTAGTTCCCTCCATGTGTAGCCCATCACCTCTAGTTCCCTCCATGTGTAGCCCATCACCTCTAGTTCCCTCCATGTGTAGCCCATTCTCTCTAGTTCCCTCCATGTGTAGCCCATCCTCTCTAGTTCCCTCCATGTGTAGCCCATCCTCTCTAGTTCCCTCCATATGTAGCCCATTCTCTCTAGTTCCCTCCATGTGTAGCCCATCACCTCTAGTTCCCTCCATGTGTAGCCCATCACCTCTACTTCCCTCCATGTGTAGCCCATCCTCTCTAGTTCCCTCCATGTGTAGCCCATCACCTCTAGTTCCCTCCATGTGTAGCCCATCCTCTCTAGTTCCCTCCATGTGTAGCCCATCCTCTCTAGTTCCCTCCATGTGTAGCCCATCCTCCCTAGTTCCCTCCATGTGTAGCCCATCCTCTCTAGTTCCCTCCATGTGTAGCCCATCCTCTCTAGTTCCCTCCATGTGTAGCCCATCCTCTCTAGTTCCCTCCATGTGTAGCCCATCACCTCTAGTTCCCTCCATGTGTAGCCCATCACCTCTAGTTCCCTCCATGTGTAGCCCATCCTCTCTAGTTCCCTCCATGTGTAGCCCATCACCTCTAGTTCCCCCCATGTGTAGCCCATCACCTCTAGTTCCCTCCATGTGTAGCCCATCACCTCTAGTTCCCTCCATGTGTAGCCCATCACCTCTAGTTCCCTCCATGTGTAGCCCATCCTCTCTAGTTCCCTCCATGTGTAGCCCATCACCTCTAGTTCCCTCCATGTGTAACCCATCCTCTCTAGTTCCCTCCATGTGTAGCCCATCCTCTCTAGTGCCCTCCATGTGTAGCCCATCCTCTCTAGTTCCCTCTATGTGTAGCCCATCACCTCTAGTTCCCTCCATGTGTAGCCCATCCTCTCTAGTTCCCTCCATGTGTAGCCCATCCTCTCTAGTTCCCTCTATGTGTAACCCATTCTCTCTAGTTCCCTCCATGTGTAACCCATCCTCTCTAGTTCCCTTCATGTGTATAGCATGTGTCGGAGTCTGGGTCTAGGTCCTTCCTCCATGATTCGCAAAGATCAACATCGGATTCTCATAGTGGCAGAAACGCGAATACATAAGAATGATTTATAACAGTCTCATAATATCAGTGTATTGTCAGTAGTTTACATGGGTTTCAAAGATTTCGGTGAGTTCAAAGCCGGTTCTATTAGTGTTTTCATTTTGTTAGCTGTCCATGGCTTTTTATTTTGTGGTTCAGCAAAAACCAAATTAATGGCAAAGCCCAATCCAATGTTACACAAACATCGCAGGAAGGGAAGTAAGAGGCAATCAAAATGACAAATAGAATGTTTGAGGGCTTAGCGTTCTGATGCCAAAAAGGAACTTTCTCAGATGCAGATATATACAATTAAAAACTTGCCTATAATTCATGAATAACATTGAAACGAAGACAGAGAAAAATAAGAGAATAACGCAAATAAATTAACAGTGCCACAACTTGGGTGATTTAGTGATTTGTAAACACCAACAGTTGAATACAATTTTCAATCATGAAATTCAATTATTTTGATTTACTATATACCTTCTATATAATTACATATGATTGTCAATAAAATGAAATTTGTGCGATAAAATCTTAACTGATTGTCTTTGGGGTGAATGAAAATGCATAACAAATATTTTTATTTCAATTTTGATGGCAGACTATTATCGACTCTCTATATACCTCCGACAACATTTTGTGCTATATTCCTTAAACAAGGTGAATGCTTACAAGTTACTAATTTTCAAACAAAGGAAAGAAAAATCGGATGCGGAATATTTTAACAATTTGGAAAGAATGTTCCCAAAGACCTCTGGGTTACCGTACCGACGCTCTCACCACCTGAACCACTCTTGTTTTTTGGCTATAGTTAGAAAGGGCCTTAATGATGGTGGGGGCGCCAGTCAGAACATGTAACCATTACCACTGCCGTTTACCTTCAGGGATCACGCCTCCTCTTTAATTCATCAGGATGGCTTGGAAACCTGGGTACAGCAGTTCGCGGATCATACAAAGTAAGTGAAAGCTTTTGGAAAGTTATTTTCGAAAATTATAGAAAGAAAAAGAAAACTTAAATGAAATATCAAAGAAAGTTTGACTGGACCGGGATTTGAACCCAAAACTAGTATCACTTAATGGACCAGTTACGTTGACGAATTGGGAGAGGTTTGTGTGAAAGATATCCTTTAACTAACAGTGAGAGTTAGTTTTGAATTCATGAAACTGCCGATGGCTAGTGTACTCTGTCTCTTTGTTAGGGGACGCTTGATATTGACGGGGAGAACGGACTGCCTCCTGGCTTCCCCTGGCCCGAACACGGTGTCGGCAGACGCACCGAGCCTCGTCGGAACGGTGGTGGGCCTGGAGACGCCCCTGGCCGGCCGGTGGGACACCTGGCTCTGGTACATCCTGAACAGGGCGCACAGGTAGTGGTCCCGTCTTGGACCGCTGGGGAAGATGACGCCGTGGTCCAGGGAGGAGGACTCGGCCACCGGCGGCGGTTTCTGAACGGAGCCACCGCCGGCCTGCTCGCTGAGCTCGCTCTCTCGCTCCTCAAGACTCTGCACCAGGCTGTTCATGGACTCCTGCTTCTCTCTCTGCTTGGCCAACAACTCCTCCTCCTCGTACCACTTCCTCATCCAGAGAGGGGGCAGGTAGTTCTTGCTGAGCCTCGGGTGGTTGCCTAGCAGGGAAGCCCCGGATGCCATCGGGGGCAGGCTGGACTGGTGCGCTCTTGACCGGCGCTTCAGGTCGAGGTCGAAGAGACGCTGGCTCTGCCGTGCCCACTCGGTGGGGTTCATGAAGCACTCGTTGTCTCGGGAGTTCACCGAAGCTTGGCCCTGCTCCAGTAGCACCTGGGCACAGCGGTAGTGGCCCTCTTTGGTGGCCAGCAGCAGGGCCGTGCAGCCCTGCCTGTTGCGGTGGTCCACTGGGATGCCGTCCTTTGTCAGACTCTTGACCAGCAGCACCAGGCAGCCCAGTTGTCCCCGCGCGGCGGCCAGGTTGAGTGGGGTGTCCCCGTTGTGGTTGGGAAGGTTCTTCTCCAGGCCGTCCTCGTCCAGCAGGAAGGCCACCGTGGCCTCGCGGCCTCGCAGGCAGGCGTGGGACAGCACCGAGCAGCCGGCCGAGTCCACCCGGTTGATGTCGGCCCCTTTCTTCAGGCACAGGCGGATGATCCGCAGTCCGAGCTCCTCCGACTCCGAGGTGCAGGCGATCATCATCGGAGTACGGCCGGCCGAGTCCCGCTTGTCTATGTCCATGCCCATACCGACCAGCAGTCGCACTTGGCGAATCCTCTGGTCCGAAATGGCCCGATGTAGGCCGGAACCAGACTGAACCCAAGTGTCGGCCATTTCGGGCGTGTCTCAAAAGTTCGCCAGCAACCCAGAGGAACTCCGTCTCCAGTTAAGACTTAGTGCTGGGGTTGGTGGCCGAACCACAGTCCATGCCTTTAGCGCCGCTGCCTTCAACTGTAGGCCCAACAACTGTGAACGCTATGCTAAGTACCCCCTTATCCATATTTATCTCTGTGGCAGACTCGTCAGGGACGGGTTTGTTTAAGGCCGCATTGTGTGGTCGGTCCGTTGTCATTGTGCCACCAGATCCCTTTACATCCAGCCCTTTGTGCGTGATTTACAAAGTCTTTCAATGGTACGTGTTGCGCCCGTCGCCTTGCTTTGCGTCGTCATGGCAGCGACCAGCGTTCCCGCCTTGTTCCCATTTGCCAAAGCTAAGCCACACGTGTCACAAACAACCCCCCCCCATCCTAACGAGATCGACAGTCTACTTAATCTATGCCTACAGTTAAGTATTCAAGGAAGTCCATGTACATGACGTGATTATGTACAAAGTTTATGTTACTGGAAATAGCGGCTGTGTGTATATACCGGTACCTCTTGTAGATAATGCTTGTACGCAAATATCTTATGGTTGTTTGTCCAAGCAACAAAACCTGTTTATGGTCTTGAGAGCTAGGCCTATATGGTTCATCCAAAGCATTTGTATCTATCTGTACAATGCATATGACATAGCAAACAGCAGTTGAATTGCATGGTACTTGATCGCGTGTACTGTAACTGAATACGGGTGCTGCAACCTAATATGCCCTGATGTTGGATGTTTATTTGAAAGCCAATAGTTTCAGTACACCCGTTTCATTACAATTCTTATTCAGCTTCCTACACACGGAAATTCGCCTGACTGTAAAGTAGCAGCCATGAACAAAGTCAACTGAGAAATGGCTGAAAATAACCGTTGACCTCTCTCGGGTTTAAGAAAATTGTACCAATGGGGTCGATGAAATGTTTTCATTCGGCGTCGTTGCCATGGGAACGCAGAAGGCCTATCTCAGAGGTTTCCCCGCCTTTGTTTGTGTGATGAAAAAGTCTTCCTTTCAGCAGAAGCCAACCAATGAACAAGAAGTGTACCAAACGCGAATCCCAGTCCACCGAGTTTCGAATCAGCCAGGTCGAGTCCGTGTCCTAGTCACGAGTCTCAAAGGTAGAGTTTCATTTCAGAATCACGAGTTACCTTTAACTTCAATTATGTAACTCTCAAAGTTTTTTTTTTCTAGAATCACATTTACTAGTGATAGGCCAACAAGCACAGTATAGTATATCGAAAGGAGTAGTCTTCCCTTCAAGTAGTTTGAGGTAATTAGTCAAGTAAACCACTGAGACACTATTCTGATCAACCAATGCACCCAAATATAGCCCACTTGGAATCTCAAAGCCACTAGCTGGTATTAATATGCAAGAGTGTCTCGATTTCATCTTATGGTATTTTTGTTTAGAGTAGTATACAAACTGATATACAAAAATGTTGCAAACTGCTTACTGACTAAAATTACCAAAATACAAATCTCAAAATTGAGTGGGCCTGACGTTTCGATCCTAGCAAGACCTTTCTCAAAGGCAGTATACAAACTGCTGCAAACTGCTACTGACTGAAATAACCAAAATGCAAAACTCGATACAAATAGCACAATACCTTTGAGAAAGGTCCTGCTAGGATCGAAACGTCAGGCCCTCTGAAGTCATGAGATTCATTTTGATATTCTGATTTTTCTGTTTAGATTTAAAGCACTTTTAATGATACGACATTAGTGCTGCGTGGAACACTCCTTAATGAGCAGGTTGTTTCCAAGCAAACTAAATGATCCTTGTGCCCTAGGCCTACATATTAATTTCGGGAAGGTAGAAAATAACAGATGTATAGGTCCGTATATATAATTTGTTTTGATCCCCTAGCCCAATTTCCAAACATCCATTTTTTATACAAAAATCTGTAGGCCTACATATTCCATTTTAAAGTAATACATGTAGGCCTATTATACACAAATGTTGCAAACTGCTTACTGACTAAAAACAGATCTCGAACATTTCGAGGGACTTTCATTTTATCCTAGCAGGACCTTTCTGTTATAGCCTTAAATAATTCATTTAATGTTAGTATGGTAGTATGGATCCAGGATTATACTAAAATAAATGTCATTTGGAGAAATTGTATCTAGAACTTTAAACAAGTGACAATTCGAGTCCAGGTCCAAGTCCGAGTACGAAGGCAGTCGCGTCTGAGTCCCAAGATCGACTTGAAATGCTGCTTTCGTGACCCGAGTCTGAGTCCTTCTCATGGAAAATGAGACTCGAATCCCGGTCGAATCACGAGTGGAGCAAGTCTGGGATACCCCAATGCGAGAATAGACTTAAGATGGTCCGAACCGGTTAGAAACAGCTTAGAACGGGCAACGATTGGGACAAACTTGACCTCTTTCAATTTGGCTGGTTGATGCAGTACGATGTGACCCGCACTGATAACGAAATGCCCAGGAGTTGCATGAATACGACATGTGTTTGAGTCCGATGAACGGAACGCAATCTTTACTGCCTTTCCATTTGAACCAGTTTCATATAGAACTTGTTTTAAGCACCGACATTTGCTTTATAATGCTTTTGGCTTGCTTAATGACACTGCCTGACCATCTATAACTTCCTATTAAATTATGCTTAGCACAAAGTGATCACATACACGCCTAAAACAATCAAAATTATGTGAAAGTACGCTTAGTTATTCTGTTCCAAAAAAGGAAGCATTTTCGTGCTTAGCAGATTTTCTTGCTTAAACTGATCTGGGGAATTTTGACTCTTGAAACCCGAGGTCCTCCCAAAGAATTCTGCCCTTCCACTTTAGAACTGCGTGAAAACGATTGCTATTCCTTTTTGACGAAGTAACCCCCCCCCCCTTTGCTGAGTGGTTGATGTCTGTCAATTATTTTCATTTTTCCCCCCAGTGAGTTATGAAGACCGAATTAGGCTGTCGTTGACCAGCTTTTTGTACTCAGACCACGGTATATAGTCTGGCGTTCATACACCAGTCCCTTTGGCCGAGGTCAAACATTACATAGACTGGGCATTGGAAGCCCTTCAGCGCGCCCACATAAATATTTCAGCGAGTTTGGGTTGCCATGGGGGCGATAGTACTTCAACTTTAATGAGCGGAGATCGAGTGCGTCTCTCCCGAAACAGGGCACGGGTATCGCATGTTCGCGATCAATACGTGCATTCTATGGGCCGGCGTGCTGAACATTAACTTTACGTACATGATTATTCTTTGGAAGAATGCCCAGAGGGCTTACTGCATGAACAAGGGAGTTTAAACAAAATCACCAAGGCTACTTTGAATTAAAACACGCATAAGGTGTGGAAGACCACAGGGCTCCATATCCAAAGGTTAGGAGTGATTTTCAAAATGCACATTCATCTTAATTATTTTTGTCGAAGCTACAAAATCAACAACTCAATTTTAAGACCAGTGTGTGTCGTAAAATCAGCCCTAGAGTAGAGTTGAAAGTAAATGAATAATTAAAAAGCCGGCTACTATACTCCATAGCTTATTTTCATGCATTAAAATAATGACATACTTTCGATACATCTAAAACACCCTTGCTTGCGTATCCGACCAGCGTCTTCTGATCTCAATACCCCACTCATGAATAGGAAACGTATGGGTAACTTTGCCGGGGTGTCTGCTTGTCAATGTTTACCCCCGGGGAAAAACGAAATTCACGGAGGACCTGTACACGTCCAGCGTGTGTGGAAGGCGTTGCATGTCCAGTGCGGGAGCCATACATTATTAAATCAAGGCACTCTGTTTATATGTGCCGTTATTGACAGGCGGCCCGGGTGGCCACTGCAGAAATCACCCCGATCGATAAGCGCCAATCGATACCTTCAGTCCAGGCATTCGACCCCCAACCCACCCCAAGGTAGCTCAACTGTATCTATAATCGATTTCGGTAAGTTCAGAGATCAACTCCCACACAGTGAAGACACCGGACCCAAGGAGGTCGAGCGGATCCGTATTTACCTCAACAATCCTCACCAATACTTTATCGCTCTTGAATCACACCAAACATTGGAGGTTTTGATCTAACGAGTTCACGACACAAACGAAATCGAAAACACCCTATACTCCCGAATATGTTTCTGTTTTGTCTGACAATTTCCTTTTCTTTTTGCCAAACTCTCAAACATTTACCTAGTCCTAGGCCGATTTGCCAAATGCTTGACAGACAGACCCTCAACTCGGCGTGGTCAAGCTGTGAGCATCATTATTAAAACATGACTTCACCGTTGCTGGAAGTCCAGGCCTTGGGGTTTCCCGTGAAATGCTGTTCCTTGCACGCTGCTGGTTTGTCTTCGAATGTGAATTAGGCCTAAGCGTCTACATTAAACACACATTTTGAGACACAATGATATCAACCATTGCCTCAGCACCACACAATCGTCTACTATTCAGAATTGAAAGCTTCATGAACCATGAGGATATTAAGGCAACAGAAGAATTACCCATCCTCAAATATCATTGAAAAAAATACAGGAAAAACTGACTGAGAATTTTTATACAATTTAAAAAATGGCAAAGAAAACTTTACCTCAAAATATCGATAGCAAATGGCTCCAAGGCCAAACAGACCAGACTATTGTGTGCGAATCCAGTGTAATTCTATCTGGCTGATATCTGTTGGACTATTGTGCATAAATCGTTCACTTTTATCGTTCATTTTTATCAACCTGATACCAATATAAGCTAGGACAGCAGAAAAAAACGCGCGGCAAGGATTTGCTGATAATCTTTTAACTTATCCACTCGGCTGTAATTGACATTATTATTTCACTGGGATTGGCATATTCATTGAAACTTGCATATACTTTCCTATCCTCATCTGAATTTGAGGGTTTACATCATATTGCATATTCAACGACTGGGTTGAATCTTTCACTAATGCGGTACTTGTATATGGATATGGAGGTGGGGCTTATGCAAGTGAATACAATGAATTGTCTTTCATGTTGTGTGAGTCCAATTCACTTGTCCCTATGAGCCGTGGCAACTCCAGCCAGACCCACAAACCCATGGAGTTTTCATTAGCAGAATACCGTGTCCCTATCAATGAGTATTGCTGCTGGGAGACTGCGTGTAACATATACACGTATCACATCTACACGAAGCCATTTAGTTCGGTAAGGTAGACGTGAAACGGTATTCTGTTACCAATCAGTTCAAATTATTATACAGTGTGTACCTACCAACAAGTTTACATAAGACTCAAAAGACCGGTTGTCAAATATCTTAAAATCTAGATATCGGCAAACAAACTTATTGCTTTAAAATGCTTACGGTACTGATAGGTCTAACCACAATTATAATCATACGTAAAGACGGGACCTTTCTCAAAGGCAGGACCTTTCTTAAAGACGGGACCTTTCTTAAAGACGGGACCTCTCTCAAAGATAGGACCTTTCTCAAAGGCAGGACCTGTCTCAAAGATAGGACCTTTCTTAAAGGCAGGACCTGTCTCAAAGGCAGGACCTTTCTCAAAGTCAGGACCTTTCTCAAAGGCAGGACCTCTCTCAAAGATAGGACCTTTCTCAAAGGCAGGACCTCTCTCAAAGATAGGACCTTTCTCAAAGGCAGGACCTTTCTCAAAGGCAGGACCTTTCTCAAAGGCAGGACCTTTCTTAAAGACGGGACCTCTCTCAAAGATAGGACCTTTCTCAAAGGCAGGACCTGTCTCAAAGGAAGGACCCTTCTCAAAGGCAGGACCTGTCTCAAAGGCAGGACCTTTCTCAAAGGCGGGACCTTTCTCAAAGGCAGGACCTCTCTCAAAGATAGGACCTTTCTCAAAGGCAGGACCTTTCTCAAAGGCAGGACCTTTCTCAAAGGCAGGACCTTTCTCAAAGGCAGGACCTTTCTTAAAGACGGGACCTTTCTTAAAGACGGGACCTCTCTCAAAGATAGGACCTTTCTCAAAGGCAGGACCTGTCTCAAAGGAAGGACCCTTCTCAAAGGCAGGACCTGTCTCAAAGGCAGGACCTTTCTCAAAGGCGGGACCTTTCTCAAAGGCAGGACCTCTCTCAAAGATAGGACCTTTCTCAAAGGCAGGACCTTTCTCAAAGGCAGGACCTTTCTCAAAGGCAGGACCTGTCTCAAAGGCAGGACCTTTCTTAAAGATGGGACCTTTCTCAAAGGCAGGACCTCTCTCAAAGGCAGGACCTCTCTCAAAGGCAGGACCTGTCTCAAAGGCAGGACCTTTCTCAAAGGCAGGACCTCTCTCAAAGGCAGGACCTCTCTCAAAGGCAGGACCTGTCTCAAAGGCAGGACCTGTCTCAAAGGCAGGACCTGTCTCAAAGGCAGGACCTTTCTCAAAGGCAGGACCTTTCTCAAAGGCAGGACCTGTCTTAAAGATAGGACCTTTCTCAAAGGCAGGACCTTTCTCAAAGGCAGGACCTTTCTCAAAGGCAGGACCTGTCTCAAAGGCGGGACCTTTCTCAAAGGCAGGACCTCTCTCAAAGATATGACCTTTCTCAAAGGCAGGACCTTTCTCAAAGGCAGGACCTTTCTCAAAGGCAGGACCTTTCTCAAAGGCAGGACCTTTCTCAAAGGCAGGACCTGTCTCAAAGGCAGGACCTGTCTTAAAGATAGGACCTTTCTCAAAGTTAGGACCTTTTTCAAAGTAAGGACCTTTGTCAAAGACAGGGCCTTTCTCAAAGACAAGACCCTGCTCAAGGGCTGTTTGTCTTTGAGAAAGGTTCTGCTAAGATCGGAACGCCAAATGCCGTATTTTGTTTTACACATATACACAGCATACGTTTGTACACTTTCCGTTTTGAAGTAATGCAAACTTCATGTTGCACACTGCCTACCTTAAATTATCAACAATTCCGAAAATTAGAAGGCCTGACGTTTTGGGCCAAGACGAAATCTTTCTTAAAGGTAAGGCCCTCAAAACTTGATTTTGTATGCTTATTATGGTTGTATTGTTGATTCATTATCAAGATAAAATAAATGTATAAATGTCATTTGGAGTAGTAGTATTCAATAGTATTCAGTTACATTACATCTGGTGAAAAATTAAGCCATGTTATAATTATGTCCAGAGACTTTAAATTAAAAACGCGAAACTCATGCAGAACGTAGAGCAATCTTTAACTTGTTCAGATTTTACACAACCCAAGGATGGACTGTATCGTTATAGCATTTGTTTTCAACAGTCAACATTGGAGACAATACTTTTAAAACGACCACAAATATCTGTTTTCACAGTCAGTCAAGCATTATAGTAATATACAATGGCATATTACATGGATCAAAATAGTGAAATATAGCAAGGCGATAAATTAAACTGTTTATTCTGGGCGTGAGGTAATATTGATGGCTTATCCGTCTCCCCCGGGCTTTTATCCTCAGGGTGTCCTTAGGAGATTTCCTTCCCAAGCCCCAGTCCCTATACTCAAGTCTCTACCGTCACCCCCATCCACAAATATTAATGTAGTCACTGACTTCTATCCTCTCCACTCCATCCCCAATCACGTGATTTGTCACCACATGTCCTTGATGGCTCAGCAATCGGGCAACCTTGTTGTGCTTTAATTTGCCGGTCCAACACAGGAAGTGTTTTCACTCCAAACTGGCCTAGCCCGTTCCCCAAACCAGCTTTCTCCTCGTCTTCATCTCCCTCCTAAAAAAAAAAGGCAGATCGTCTGGTACTATTGTACAGCGCCAGTCGATAATTGTACGCGCCTGTTCATTTCTTTTTCTTTACTTCATCCCAATTTGTTTGCTAGGAACCAAATCACTTTGAAACCCGGGGAGTCTTGTGTTTTAATAAGCATATTGAGGCATGGCGTTGGCCTTGAATCGTTTACTTAAATTTGAAGACCTTTCGGGGACGCCGTTCATGTGCCTTAAATTGATCAGCGTCTGATTGCTCTGCTCCGCGTGCTCAGTAATGGAGTTTCCGGCTTTCAAATCAGCCGAGCTCGCGGAGAGCGCGTGCGTTGTTCTACATTTCCGGCCTAGAATGACATCAGACTTACCTCACTGGTCTCCGACGACGTCATCTGAGCCGTGAAATGGCGAGCACGCCGCGGATATGGGCACACTCTATGTACGGTGTCGCTTCCGAGGGTTTCATCTGTTTGTTTACATTACTGAAATATGAAGAGAGGCACATGTTGATACCATGGATCTAAGGGTCTGCGTAAACCAGTGACTGAAGATTTATTTGGAAATGGGTTTATATTGTCATCTTCCTATAAGACACCCCGTCGTCTTGAGCGGGAGTCTCCCAGTTGACAAGCCGCCAATTGGATGACCTCTTTTAAGCGATTACACCGTCTAAACAGCGCGTCTCGGTTCCTCCCCATGACGATCCCCGTAAAATTCCCAAGGTAGCCATACTGGCCATCACTGCAATCATCCTCTGCAAACTGGAGATCAAACGTTCGCCAAACACATGACAGACTCGTGAAACCTGAGACCTAACCTAACCTAACCTAACCTAACCTAACCTAACCTAACCTAACCTAACCTAACCTAACCTAACCTAACCTAACCTAACCTAACCTTACCTAACCTAACCTAACCTAACCTAACCTAACCTAACCTAACCTAACCTAACCTAACCTAACCTAACCTAACCTAACCTAACCTAACCTAACCTAACCTAACCTAACCTAACCTAACCTAACCTAACCTAACCTAACCTAACCTAACCTAACCTAACCTAACCTAACCTAACCTAACCTAACCTAACCTAACCTAACCTTACCTGACCTGACCTGACCTGACCTGACCTGACCTGACCTGACCTGACCTGACCTGACCTGACCTGACCTGACCTGACCTGACCTGACCTGACCTGACCTGACCTGACCTGACCTGACCTGACCTGACCTGACCTGACCTGACCTGACCTGACCTGACCTGACCTGACCTGACCTGACCTGACCTAATCTAACCTAACCTAACCTAATCTAACCTAACCTAACCTAACCTAACCTAACCTAACCTAACCTAACCTAACCTAACCTAACCTAACCTAACCTAACCTAACCTAACCTAACCTAACCTAACCTAACCTAACCTAACCTAACCTAACCTAACCTAACCTAACCTAACCTAACCTAACCTAACCTAACCTAACCTAACCTAACCTAACCTAACCTAACCTAACCTAACCTAACCTAACCTAACCTAACCTAACCTAACCTAACCTAACCTAACCTAACCTAACCTAACCTAACCTAACCTAACCTAACCTAACCTAACCTAACCTAACCTAACCTAACCTAACCTAACCTAACCTAACCTAACCTAACCTAACCTAACCTCACCTAACCTAACCTAACCTTACCGTAAGAGGTTCTCACGTAAGAATGATGGGCGCAGCCATAATGTTTGAAAATCCCGTCACATATCCGGGGATTTATGATGTAGTGTCTTTACCCCCGCCCTTCTCCATAGTGTGTGCACTAATGACCGTACACCCAGACTCCGTGTATGCGATCAGGTACCCGTCATTTCTCTTAATGCCATAGTGTACGCAACCATTTTGTTGTTGGGAGGCCCAACGTTACTTGCCAGTTTTCCCGTGTTTTCCTCAATTTGTTCCCGGGAAAAAAGAATCATGGGCATGGCGTCCACTCGGAGTTTATTAGACCGAGGGCTATACCCTAAAAGAGTTGCCTGACGATTGTCTCAGCATCATGGCCGGCTCGAATGTGAATACACTTCTTACAAACGTCGGGCAGTTTCTTGGGATCGGATATCTTAAAGAAGGTGTGACTTTTCTTCAGGATTGGGTTTACAGCACAATGCGTGGCTAATTGGCGTCTTTCATTCGAGTTTCATGCGTGCATGCGTGAGACGAGACACACACAACAACCGAGAACAGTCAACATTTACGTTTCAGCGTCGCAAAAACAGATCTCTTACCATGTTGTTTTCGACGAACTTGTATTTGCCGCCATCTTGCCTAAGTGACTAGTGGACTGGTCCAAAACTCCAAATATGGTAAAGAACAAGATGGCCGGCAACATTTCCCAGGCACGAAATGTTTAATTTCCGTGCCCCCAAACAAACTTTTGTAGACTATTTTTGCCATGAATATAAGATATATATTATATTTTTTGCTATTCTTACCATGAAAACGTTCAAATATCGTTTAACTTTTTGAACTCTTTTTGTTTGATAATGTTGTCGGCTAGTAGTAGCGTACAACAGTAACGTCATGATACCATGGAGCTCCATGATACAGTAATGTTTATCGTCGGGCAGTGCATCCGCATCGAGGTTTAAACCTTACGTCACAGTACCCCGGATATTGGTGCTTTCATTTTAAGCATGGTGGCCCCCATTATCCTTAACAAAATCCTTATTTTATCAATTATTTTATAATTGATAAAATATTTTATAAATTATTGCCCGAACAACAATTATAACTAGAAATAAACTACCAATCCCAAGGTTTTTGTATGCTTTTTCATATCAGTGTTATTTATACGAGGGGTGGAATTTCCCTATAAAACGACATGGGTAGTCTACAATACGGTGTATTAAAAGTAGTTATAATACTAGTGCCTGTCCATACCGGGCTGGAGTGGAGCATAACACAAACACGCGGGCAGATACTGTAGCCGACCATGATTGCCTGAACTGGCGAGAGAGCCAGTGTTGGGACCAGGACGATTGAATGAGCGATGGATGAGGAGGGAGAAGGGCGAAGGGAACTGGTTGCTGTGAGCTGGCACAGACAGGGGGAAAAAATCACCCCACAAATTCGAGCCGCACTGCCCCCTGGCTTCCAATTCTTTATAGGGACGATTTAGCGCGCTTATTTGATGAAACTGGGTCATTGTGTCATATAGGTCACGGCTGGCCGCCAGGACCGTTTGATGGCTGTCGGTCTGTGCCGCGACTGGCTTCCAGTCCCCTGATTGCCCGAACAACAAGCGGAGGCTACACTGGGAAGACTGAAGAGATTCAGGTTGGGCGTTTTCATGCAATGGATCAATGGGAAGCAAATAAACGAAGTGGTGACATGCTACACAGCATACTCTAATACACGATATCGATTGGAATGTATTTTCGCTTTGATTTCCAGAATAGTCTTCTGGCTGCCTGTACGGCAACACACGAAATCTCACCTGGGTATACTAGTACATGGACAAAATTGTCACCCAAAAACTTCCTTCAAACAAGAACCTACCTATACATTGTGCTGTTATAGCCGGTTATACAGTATCATAACTTCCATTCCTACCCAACTCACCAACATCCTCCCTCGATATTTCCGAGCCTCATGCTTTGCGGATACCTCGGTGCGTTACATTCCCATGATGACAAATATTTATTGATGAAAAGAAACGAGCAATCAACCCCATTCACGTGCGGTATTGTTCGTACTTATCTATATATAAAGACTCGTAAATCTGGCAATCAGGTTCGCAAAATATTGCAACAATGGGGGCAGTACTGCATCAGTGCAAGTTGTTTTAATTCAAAATAGGGTTTTGAATGGATTTCATAGAATGAGGCTGAACAACTGTTATTATTGAATATGATTTGAATACAGTGTTTGTTTACAATGAAGCCACCCACAACCTCCACAGTATTGTTAGCAAGACCGTCTATACTCAAAACCTCTTCCACAACGGACTAGCCTATTGGTGCATCTTTAGAGCGGTATTTTGTTTGTTCTCGTGCATGGCCATTGCAGAAAGATACTGATGCACATTAACCTTGTTTGGATTTATTTTTAATACTAATACTGATAAACCTAACCACGGTCACGCCATCCTTAAAGTTCAGGCAATGTTATCGTTAAGGGCGACACTTTAAACATGCTAACCGTGTCTTTGAATTGAGGTAATACCAAACCAGCCTTTTAAAGTTACATGAAAAATGAATCATTATGACATTCTGGACTGGCATTGCGATCCAAGCAGGACCTTTCTCTGTGAGGGAGATCCTACTACGATCGAAATATCAGGCCTTCAGCATTTACATGATTTGTAAAAATAAATTCTGTACTCATAAGGTGCTATGGCCGTTTACGAAATAAAGGCTTAGGCTCGGGCTCAGGCTTCGTATCCGTCTGGCAAAACCTGAAAATCCAGGTCCTGGTTTGTTTCCGAATTTTAAGGTTTGTTGGCTTGATGGGCACAGAGTATTCACCAAGAAACTGTAGCCAAACGCTTGTTTTGAGATGCCTGTGATATTATAACGAGTAAGATAAATATCACCGAAGCCTAAGCCCGAGCCTAAGCCTTCATTTCGTAAAAATAATGGCCTAAGATACTTTAGGGACAGAGATGTTGCATAGCGCCCCCAAGAGGTATCAAGAGGAAATTATCGAATACGTTGTCAGGTAGCTTCCGGTGGGACCGGATGTTGGGTAGCCTGTTGACACAGCGCGTGATGTTCGTGCAACTAGTCCCTCACCCTATGTTCCGTGTACCGCCGTCGCTATTAACCAAACAACAGTCCGTGGAAATATTTTTCCGAAGGGAAACTTTCGAGTCGACCAATTACTGCGCCATCATGCAAATACAATAATAGATCGATTCTGATTCTAGCAAGCCGCAGGCGTCAAGACTTAAAATGAATTCCAAGTCTTAGGTTCTGAGGGTTTTTCTCCCCTTTGAGGATTCTCTTTGTGTGGGTGTGGGACGGTTTGCTGGCAAAATGTGATTTTTTTTCTTTTCTAAGCGTGGGCTGTCAGAACGATAAGCGTCCAATTTAAGGCCGGGCATCAATTCCGGACCGGTTGGCGGCATTTTCGCCTCACACAATTTGATTATAGTGTCTCCCACCAAGCTAAATAGAACCCGGTGCCCTGAGCCTCGGAAGCCCAGCGCAAGCGGTCGTCCAGCTCGGTCTCCCGCCGTTGAAACGAGCCAATGAACGGCACGGACACACTCCATATGTCCGCTCGCCCTCCCCGAAACCAAACCAACCCGTCTGTGTTATGATATTTAGACAACACAGCAGCCGTACGCAGAATTAGATTAAGCGACGCACAACATGCAATTCGGCCTTAATTCGATTGTCAATATATAGTGCTGCACCGTTGCCCCTATACTGCATAGCTCCAATTGAATTGAAACATCGCAGGAGTTTGGTTTTCACTCTGCACAAACTACTCGTTCAGTTTACTGCTGGGCCAAGAGCCAATTCCCTTGACATTTATTGGATTGCTAATTTAATGTTCTTAGTTCCTGTTAACCACCGCCCGCCTTAAAAAGGGGGAAGAGCTTTCCTCAGCAGCAGTTCCTTAAGAAAGCTCGTATCCTCCGCTGTGACCTAAATAGCAAATTGTATAAAAGTATTATCCTAAAACTGAAGCAAAAGTCACATATTGTTCTGTGTGTGCACACAGCTGCCTCTGGAATTCCACGAGATTGCCCGTGCCCCAATGCGGGCGACGGCTCCGTGTGTGTGTTGTCGTATTTCGCAGCCCGGAGCGAGCCATTCGCCGATTAGTCCCAATACTAACGGCACGGCAGCCCGCTCGGCGTGTGGCTCGCTCGAGTGTGCGTGGTCTGTCTATCCTGCGCCCACACACACACACACACACTCACCGCGAGGCTCGAACCGTTCATAATGCATGCACGACCGGCCTCCATGCGCGAGAAAACTCGGGTAAAGATGGCCCCGGGCTATCCTGAGCAAAATTTGTCAACATTTCATTTTCTGTCGTGGTGGCAGCTACCCGCTCCCCTTCGCAGAACGGCAAATACACGGACGTATTGGCATGCTGTATGCTTGACCTCTGTATGCTTGACCTATTTTTTATCGCCTATAAATACATGCATTGCCTCGGGTGTTTTTGTCGAGAAGGGGGGGGGGGGAGTCTGAGTATCTCACAACGGAGAGGAATAGAGTTTGGGTCCATAAGAGGAAGAGAGGGAGGGGGAAAATAGGGTTGAAATGTTCACTTTTTTATTCGGCTAAGGATGGGATCGATGGCGGAATCTGTCAATATTTATCCACGGTACCGGAGTCTTAACCTCATTCTCCAAACGGTTGGAGGACATATAATGAGCGTAATCTATTCAAATTGAGATGAATTGGATTATCGAAGGAGGGGAGGGGAGGGGAGGAGAGGGGAGGAGAGGGGAGGAGAGGGGAGGAGAGGGGAGGAGAGGGGAGGAGAGGGGAGGAGAGGGGAGGAGAGGGGAGGAGAGGGGAGGAGAGGGGAGGGGAGGGGAGGGGAAAAGAGGGGAGGAGATGGGAGGAGAGGGGAGGAGAGGGGAGGAGAGGGGAGGAGAGGGGAGGAGAGGGGAGGGGAGGAGAGGGGAGGGGAGGAGAGGGGAGGGGAGGGGAAGAGAGGGGAGGAGATGGGAGGAGAGGGGAGGAGATGGGAGGAGAGGGGAGGAGAGGGGAGGAGAGAGGAGGAGAGGGGAGGAGGGGAGGAGAGGGGAGGAGAGGGGAGGAGAGGGGAGGAGAGGGGAGGAGAGGGGAGGAGAGGGGAGGAGAGGGGAGGAGAGGGGAGGAGAGGGGAGGAGAGGGGAGGAGAGGGGAGGAGAGGGGAGGAGAGGGGAGGGGAGGGGAGGAGAGGAGAGGGGAGGAGAGGGGAGGGGAGGGGAAAAGAGGCGAGGAGAGGGGAGGAGAGGGGAGGAGAGGGGAGGAGAGGGGAGGAGAGGGGAGGAGAGGGGAGGGGAGGAGAGGGGAGGGGAGGAGAGGGGAGGGGAGGGGAAGAGAGGGGAGGAGATGGGAGGAGAGGGGAGGAGAGGGGAGGAGAGGGGAGGGGAGGAGAGGAGAGGGGAGGGGAGGAGAGGAGAGGGGAGGAGAGGGGAAGAGAGGGGAGGAGAGGGGAGGAGAGGGGAGGAGAGGGGAGGAGAGGGGAGGAGAGGGGAGGAGAGGGGAGGAGAGGGGAGGAGAGGGGAGGAGAGGGGAGGAGAGGGGAGGAGAGGGGAGGAGAGGGGAGGAGAGGGGAGGAGAGGGGAGGAGAGGGGAGGAGAGGGGAGGAGAGGAGAGGGGAGGAGAGGGGAGGAGAGGGGAGGAGAGGGGAGGAGAGGGAGGAGAGGGGAGGAGAGGGAGGAGAGGGGAGGAGAGGGGAGGTGAGGGGAGGAGAGGGGAGGAGAGGGGAGGAGAGGGGAGGAGAGGGGAGGAGAGGGGAGGAGAGGGGAGGAGAGGGGAGGAGAGGGAGGAGAGGGGAGGAGAGGGAGGTGAGGGGAGGAGAGGGAGGAGAGGGGAGGAGAGGGGAGGAGAGGGGAGGAGAGGGGAGGGAATATGGCAGTGATGTGGGGAGATCGTCGTCAGGAATAAATTCCGCATGCGCTACTGAAGGTAGAGATGACGATAAGGGATGAGATGAGAAAGCGGAGGAAAAAACAATTAAATAAAAAATATATATAACAGAAGCACTGAATCCACGTAAATTCCATGGCATACGAAATGCACAATATGGCACTTCGTGTCATGCCCTTAGACTTCCTCCATGGACTGCCCCTGACTGGATAGAAAGCGTTCACTTTCTTTTTAAAGTGAAGACAAACAAAACGTACGAGGAGGTAGGCCAGACACCAATGGTATTTGGCAACCTCTGTCCCATCGCTCTCTCCCTCTCTCTCCCTCTGTCCCCACGCCCACACTCAAACAGGCTAAAGTAGCCAGCGAGATAGGTTGCCACGAGATTGCAGAAAACAGCTTTTGGAAATGTGTGGGCTTAGAAGGGAGGGAAGGGGGGCGCTTCCTTCCATCTCCAACGCGGCATCTACATAGATGGACTTAGATCCCTATAAGCCCAGTGCGTCTCTGCGTCTGAGCGTCTGTGCTTCGTGTGGCTGGACGGTTGCATGCACCCATGCCTTTATGCATCGTGAGCCAGCCATCGCGGGGCCCGCCTACTTTTCGTAACACGATCTACACTGTTGCCGTTTCGGCCTACATTGAACTAATTCCGCCATAAAATCTAGGTCGTGCCTCGGAGCGCTCGGGGTCGTGTGCACTGTTCGGCCCGGGCGCTTGGAGAAGACGAGCAGCCGGCTGGACGCGTTGCTGGGCCCGCGCTCAGCCGAGCCCCGGCCACGGATCGCATCTCAGCGCGGACCGCTCGCTTTAAGTCCTGGATGCGGCAGCTTGCCGCTCCGATTTCGTCTCATTCCTCTCGCTATCTCTCACTTTTCCCAGTTGTCCCTCTCCCCTCGCACCGGGGAAAATACTCGTTAAGACACTGGCAACGCGGCAACTCTACCCTGGACTTGTCTTGGGGCGGTGCTTAGAATCTGTCTTATCTTACCCACCGTGTGTATACGGTGTTACTCTTTCCCTTCTTATACGGGCTTCTTCTTTTCTCTCTCTCTCTCCCCCCCCCCCACCGGAGAGACGTGATCGAGGAATTGGGGCAGCAATTAGCTCCCGATTCATAATTACGTCATCCCCTCTCGCCAGCACGGAATTGTGGGAGTAATCCCCGGCCAAAACAACCAACAGTGCCGGGGGAGCTGATTCCTTGATATGCCAAATCCGACCCAACACGGCAGCACATGGCAAGCCTAGGGGGAAACATGGGTAGAGCTTCAGCCGATTTTCCAAGGCCTTTAATCAAAGTGTGCCTTGACATAACGACTATCTCTCACTCATCCCCCTCCCAAAAAAGGACGAGTTTGTTCGGTTACTGTACTTTCTCTCTCTCCGAAGCGACCTTTTTGTAACTCCGGGCATTGCTATCTTCTCATTTCAAATTATGCATAACGAGTCGATCCATTGTAGTAAAGAAGAGTGTTATAGACACACAGCAGACAACACGAGACTGGCTAGGAAATTAATCAGAAATGATTGCAATAATGCCACCGAACGTCGCCAGATGAACCATGCGGTAGCGTAGTATACCGGTACCCTCTTAAAAGTTGGTGCAATGCGTTAAAATAAAAAGAAAACGTAGAAAAGACCGACTGAAGTAACTCTATCTGAGATTAAAAAAACAGCCTGCAGATCTGTATGGGTGCTTCGTTATTATTGAATTGCCCCGTCCAAGTTGCCAGGCCTTATAAAATAATGGGCCTGTAAATCCTGGCGCACTCGTCCCGTCATGTCCGCCCTTCATGCAGTCAGGAGACCCGGGGTGAGCTGCTCAGAATGGAGTGTTTGCCGAGGAACGCCGACCAGGCAGGGTGAAACTTGACGATGTGCGGGTTCTCTAAGATGTCAGCCAATAGCGTGCTGCTTCAATTACTTCCAGCGCATTTCAAGTTTATCAGCCAAGGTCGGTACCGTTTCTCGGAGGCGGGCGAGGTTTCTCCCCCACTCCCCCCCCCTCCCACTCTTTCATGGAAGGGACCCTAAAATTAGGGAGGCGTTGGGCGGGAAAGAATTGTATTAGCGCCTGGTGCGTGAAGAGCGACCTGCTGTTGCCCATCCGACAGAAAGACGACGTGGTGACTCGAGTAATCACATTACCTTGTCAACCAGCGGTAACCAACGTTATTCTTCCATGCATTACAAAATGCTCGGGCGGTCGGGCAGCGCGCACACTACTGCCGTTTTCGAACGAGTAGATGGTGGTGCTTTGATTAAGGGGAAAGGAGTGTATGTTGTCCACGAGGACTATGTAGACAGTATGCTGTTGTTGTTAAAAATAAATAAAAAAATTGTATGTTGCTTTGATTTTTGTCATGCAGCTTCGGTTGCCTTTCTTGTCTAGGGTAAAATAAAATGAACGCAAGAGGGCGGTATACTAGTCCTAAGGCGTCAATGTACATTATTATTATTTTGGGTACGCGAAACTGCCGAGTTAATTCTAATATATATGCACAATCCTTTTCCCGTGCGATTCGTCGGCTATTTTTGTTCAATTAATCTATTCGTCTTCATCCTCGCAAACCAAACACCAAAGCCTGTGTCGATACAGCAATCTCCATGTGGCTTCAGTTCTGGCTTTGTGTATTTCATTGAACTTGAACGGGTTGAATCTTGAGGCAATTTTGTCTGAACTTTTCTTTAAAAAAAAAAGCGTCTGTTTTCTTTGCAATTTGAAAAACAAAGCCGGTACGGTTCGGTGTTAATCGTGTGTTAATCGCGTGACTGGCAGCGCGCATGGCTGCGGTACACGGGGGAGTTCCAGTCTAGACCCCCGATCTTTTCACCACCAATAACCGGTCGCTTGTAGTTGGATTGCGAAGCTTTTTGCGCTCGAATTGAATAACAATGACAACTCATGACATACAGATAATTGGTGCACAAGCATTTTGCCTTGAAGAAAGTAAGGCCCTGCAATAAGAACCCACACGCCAGGCTCTCGGCAGTTTTTAGTTGAACTCGTGACGTTGCATCTCGCTGTCCGAGTGGAAAGGTTGACTGCATTGGACTATACTGAGACCGTGTCCGAATCCACTGACCGTGGCTTCAAATTACACACGAGTCAACGGGCTCCTCTACCTCGGGGCTGCAGCCAATGCCCATAGAGTCGTGTGTTATTTCCGGCCGTATCGAATGGGCACGGCCAGAGCCTGGGGTCACGGCAAGACATGGAATCAACCCCGACAAACCGCACATGCGCAATGAAGGCAATACGATTTCTATGGAGGTTATGACCCTTTTCCAACACCCGGCTTAGGCGTCGGCTCCGGCTTCGTCTCTATTATCCAAAAGCTGAAACATAGGTTGGAGTTCTTTGTTGAAGTTGAAGCTTTGGATTTTGTTCTTCAAAATGCAGTGTAACATTCTAGAACGAAGCCGAAGACCTCCCGTTTTCATGTCTTGTACTTTATCAAATGGATGAAAGTAGAAAGAAAGACAAAGCCAAAGCCCAAGTCTGAGCCGGGTTTTGGTAAGAGGCCGTAATCTCCATCCTGGCATAATCTGCAGGAAAATCTATTCTATCAGTGGCATCGGGTTTTTTTTTTTTATAAATTCTGGCTGTGCTGAGCACCGTTGTGGAAGCACAATGACTTGTCTGTGAAAATTTTCTGGGTTTATGTAACATGCGTGCCTGTAATGACACGCTCGGGCTGCAATGGGCCGCACGTGCTGTCGTCTTGTCGCTGCTCGGTTGCGCCGAAAACTCTGACAGGTTGTAATGGGCCAAGTGCGGCCCTATCCGTCAACCGATTAACACAAGTTGCTGCGGCATCGCACAATCGAATGCACTTGGCCAAACACATTAGAATTCAGGACATCCGTTGACTGGCATCAATGTGCAGGCAGCGAGAGCCAACACTTCCTGGCTTAATCATTTTGCGATAGATTTGGTGGCTAATGTGCGCGCTGTAGTCTTTCTATTAAGGACGCGGTACGGGGGGTGAGTGAAAGTGTAAGGCAGGGGAATAGGACAGGGGGCAGAGGGGTGAGCTAGCCCTCCATGTTTGTGGTTGTCTGTCACCATCGGACGCTTAGTATCGTTTGCTCCATAGTTATGAAGCAGGTGCGAAGAACAAGCCCTACGGCAAAGACGCTCCAAATTGTTAGTTTTCTATTTACCTAGATGACAGTCACCTCCGGTTGGGCCGGACATTGGTACAATTGGCCTCCCATGGGCGGGTGGGGGATTTAGACGAACTTTCAGGCGGGCGAGGGGGCTGAAAGCTGGGGCCTCTGAACGGCCTGACGTATGCGGGTCACCGGGGCGCTGGTTGTCTTCCAACACCTATCGGGAAAGCGATTGTTCAGAAAAATAGACATTGCTGTCAACGGCGTTGTTATATGACGGGTTGATAGCACGCATTGAGGCCTGTAATTGATAAGCAATCTGTCTGGGGGTGATAAGACTGCACGTGTCGCAGCCCGTTCACACTGCACAAACAGAATGAAGATTGTCACGGAAAGCAATAAGGAACCGGAGACCAACCCTTCATTATTATTAGTTACATCATTTAGTCAATAGTGCAATAGGAGTGGTTGAACGGGGCCAATGGAGCCCAATTTTGTCTAACTGAACAGAATCTGCGAGTCCCTTCCTCCTTTTCGGATTACAAAGGGAAGGGTTGTCTTGCTTGTAGTTGTACGTACTTCAAAGCTCATCATATGTTGCCTCACAGCAACAAGCTCTTCTGTGTAATTCAGGGTAAAAACTCATCGTCGCGCATCTGTCTGCAGTTAGTGTCGATACAGTCTGGTTGTTGAACTCCTCTCACGGTCGATCCCCGAGAAAAACGAAGGGCGCCCTCTGTTGTGCCGATCTATTCATGAGCAGCGAAACGAAGATGACTCACGCGTTGAATACACCTGTAATTCGGTTATGCGGTTTTTATGATCATACGTTCGACACCATGGAATTTTTATTAAGAAAAATCCCCTCATAGGACTGAGAAATATTCAGACTTGACACCAACTTACCCTCATTTGCATTTTAAACTGCAATCTCAAGGAATGGCCATTCCTGAGAATTCTGCCAATTATTTTGGTTGGAATCTAAGAGATATAAGATACGAGTGGGGACGTTTGGAATCAAGAAAAGGTCTAGAGATATCGAAGCAGTTCTGATAATGAACAGTTAACATCGTACGATATTTAAATTAACATCTTAAATTAAGTGCTTATTATACACTAAAAATGCAGTACATCCGAGAGTCATTGGGCAAAGCACTGATTATGTATAGACCAAGTACTACATAAACATCGGAAAGGGCTAACTCTCATTCTCACACATACCATAATAATTATGTGGACTATAGGATCAGGTGTGATAGGCTATCGAACTAATCAGTCGATATTGAAGGGAATTGGGCTATTGATGATTCATTATCCACTTCATCTGACATTTTGAGCAACCAAATCCATGTGTAGCAGTCCATTGACATTTTACTCTTATCAATAATAGCTCAGACTCAACAATCACCCGAGATCGTGTTCATCGTCGAACCAAGAGGGCGCACTAATCTTGTCATTATTTTGTTCCCAATGGTTCCGAGGCAAATTCTCGGCACGGAAAGGGCTTACATTAGCCCAACACTGACGCACGCGGTACCCACTGAATACGCTACATGTAGAAGACAGTGTAACTGAGGATCGAATTCGTTGGCTCACAGGGCATTGCAGTCCTCCGACTCGGTCTGTGCGGGATTAATGCATGCCCTCCAAACTAAATCCCATCTTTAGGCAACGAATCCGCCCCACGTTACACCACATTCCCGCCGACTGACTTCCTGAGTGACACAAAAAAACCCAACCAAACACTCCTCCCCTTCTCCACATCACTTCAGATCAAATAATGTTGTCTGGATCTTACATCCTGGAGACTGGCCACTTCATCCGCAGTCCCAGGGGGGAGGAAGGGCGAGTTCTCCTGAGAAAGATGCAAGAAAGTAAATAAAACAGATCGGGAACAGGAACATTAGAGGCTTGGATAAGTTGTTGGACTCGGGGGTTGGGTGGACGCTATCCCACTTGATGCGTTTCATCTGCCCGGACTGCGGGCGGCGTGCGGTGGGGAGATCAAAGACCGTGGGAGCGGGCGCTGCTCCCGGCCCGGGCAGGGGACGCGGCGGTGCTCTCAGATGCCGGGGAATCTTCTCCGATGACTTATCCGCGATGGCTTTTAACGAGCCCCCCCCCCGTCCCCTAGCCGAAACAGAGCGGGGCACTGGCCGGCTTTAGTCGGTCTCCGAGGGGGGGGGGGGACGGGAGCGGGTGCAAAGCCCGACAAGGACGGTGCAAGGGCGGACGGGGAGAGAGGATTTTAGTGATGGAGGTGTTGCAGTGCCCAAGAATTCATCGTTGGTTGACAGAGGACCGCGTACACCTACCATCCCAAAACCGTATGAGCATGCAACATTACGCGTGGACTAAGTATACAAAGGGGGACAATTTATGACGACAAAATATTAAGACTATCACACAACAACCACACTAAACTGTTGCACTAAACGCTGCAAACAACTCTGAACGCAATGCACGAATTTAGACGTTGCGATCAGAGCAGGACTTTTCTCAAAGGCAGAATGACAAGAACACGAAAAGATAGAAACCATAGGTTATGGAAGACAGGACAATAACCAGAGGGCACTGGTAGACTGACTATAGTAAGATTACAGGCAAGTGAACGGATTAGAGGGGGATTAAACTTGGAAAATATCAACCACGAAACTTGAACACAAAACACGATTATTAGTGGGGCCTAATCATATCTGAAATAAATCCCACACACATTTAAAATTTACTGTTAAATGGTGTTTTTACAAGAAGTCTGCCTTTTCCACAACCACAAGTTCTGGCTTTATTTAGATGAACAGTCTTTGAAGATTTTAAAGCTCCCAACTTACTGCAACTTTTGTTTGCAGTCCTGCGTGCTTCACACGGACTCTGTGTACTCACTTTTTGGCATCTTAAGAAACTGACACCTAGTTAATTGAGCTTAGCATGGGCAGCGAGCGGCAGATTCCTATCTCAGAAAAAAAACACCATGACTTGGGGGTGTTGCCATGGCGATCGCGAGAACCGCTACTTTTTGTGTGGCTCGAAGCACCAACGGAAGATATCCGAACCTAAAATGTAGCTGGGCATATGTAGGTCGTTATCTGGTATCGTCTGCACGCGCAACTGATGGCCATTTGCGGCAATGGGAAGTGACAGGAAAAGTGGCGGGAAAATAGGGCCACTTTGCGCATTTTTGTGTGTGTGTGTTTGTCGCAGATGGCTATCTTGCTGCCTAGTGGCTGGTGTGCTGAGGACACACGTCCGTGCTCTACACAGTCCGCCTTGTCAGCCGACAGGAACGCCAGGCAAGGCGGAGATGCCATGGCCGATGTGCACCGATAATCCGCAGTTACAAGCGGCATTATTCAAATCGAGGCCTCCCTGGGGGACTTGGCCCAAGTTTTAATTTATTCTAACGAGAGCATTTGATGCTGATGCACAGCACAGAGCCTGACCCACTAACCGAGGTAAAACATATTTTGTGCAGACATTCCCTATCACACGAGCGGGGGGGGGGGGTACCGGGTATGTTCTGGTAAAGCCATTAAAAGTATATTCAACCTGGGGCTGTTACATTCGCCTACTATTTGCTGATTTGCCAAAATGTGATTTGCATTTATACACTGATCTTGACTACATTGGCAGCAATGCCTTTAGATATGAATTACCCTTGATGACTGCACTCAAATCTATTTGCAAGGCAAGGCATTATAGCTGTAGCAACAGAAGTTAAGAAAACAACCAAGCAACGAATAGTTTTCACAAACAAACAAATGACGCATGTAATATGAGGGCCAAAGTTCTCCGGATGCTCGATAGATAGAGTTCACGAATTGAAGGAACTTCGATAATTTTGACTTAATAACCGACTAAAAGAGACAATCGATTTCTCTCGGAGTAAGAAATTGTCCGTAGAGAGCCGTCGATGAAGAAACGAAAAGAAGAAGTCGGGAAGATCAACATGAAGATCCTGAAGGAAAGTCCCAAGCGATCCGGTGTCTACTCACGTGTCAGGACTAGAAGCCAGGTCACACACAACACAGTGTAAGTCCACCTTTGCTATCAACGGTAACAGAATGGAGCCATCACGTTATAACATGACCATCCATAATTTCATAAAAATCATAGCAACTTCCGATTTCAAAATGTCTCGAAAAGTGTTTTTAGCTCACGTTTTTGTTGGCTTGTACTAGTTGTGTAAAAGGCAGTCGACGGTATACATTGTGATGGGCAAACCCAAGTACGCCAATGATAAACAAACATCACGTGGCCTTGTTGATGAACCAATCAATGCCGACTTGGTGAGTAAGTCGCCCACGCATGTGGCCGGGCAGGTAAGCGTATACTAGTCAGACCAATTAGCAACGAACAGGCGGGGTCGATTTGGGCAAAGTGAGTTTTGAATCAGTGGGGAACGTGCTTTTTTCCATTTGTCAAACAATACGACCCAATCACCACTCGTCAGTTCATAAATCTCAAGGAAATGCCTAAGTTCTTTTTGTTGAAAATGCGAAAACTTTATCGCTGGGCCGAATACTCCATAATAGCCGTTATCACCCCTCCGATAGTGCCTTAATCAAAGCCGCATTGCTACCGGCGAAACCAATACTATAGAGTCTGTGTAATATTTCACGAGCAGACCCCCTTAAATCAATCTGGTTGAGTTACTGCCAATCGGGGGTGGGAATGGCCTAGCAAGCACCAAGGGAGATGGCGGGCCACAGTTGCGTCTACGGGCGTGTATAGCAGCAGGCAGCAGGCCGCGCTGCCCGTATTGACGCGGTGCATGCAGCGTTGCAGTAGCTGCCGATGGCTCCGTAGTCTCGTCTTAAACACAGGCCATGCCGTTGAGCACTCACATCAAACTGAAATCAAACAATGCGTGCGAATCGTCACCTCAACGTATTCATTATAACTACGTGCCGGAGATTATATAGCCTATAAGCCTACACGCATAAGCAGTAACCCGGTCAGTAAAGTGGTTGGAAAGATGGTTCGCCGAAGACTTGCTGGTTTTCAGATTGTGTTTGACCAACACAATTATTATATAGGCCTATAACGGTTGGACACTTTTGATTGGCCCGGATTTGAACCCGAGACCTCTGGACCTGAGCTGAGCTATCCAGTCCTTAGATGGTGGCCTCCCAAATAATAATGGTTTTTATTATCCAATAATGTTTACCAGTTACGTTGGTCAATATTTTGGTGAGATGTTGCTCCATGCATATCAAACATTTCTTAGTGTACACAGCCAGGGATCGGCCAAAGCAAGAGGCATTTTTGTGAATGGTTAATTTACACTAAAGGATGCCCTATGCGAGTGTGCACAACCAATGTCACCCACGTCCCTGCTTCCAATTCAACAGTGAAGTGGATAGCTTACATTATAACAGTGGCTATCTGGCCTTGCCTTTTCTATGTGGATTGCCCCCAAGTCCCATAGTTCAAAGTGAGTGGCCTTTATTTACAAAACAAACACAGGCCATTTACAGTTTCACTAGCATGGGGTTGCCCCTGGTATTTTCCTTTAACTCTGACTGTCACGTGCAAATCACAATCTTTCATACTTCAGCTTTGATTACAATACAAAAGTGGTGTAGGCCTACAATACCGGTACTGTACACCATGCACCTTAGGCGAGACTGCCGAATCAACGTACAATTCACGAAATAGCAGAGCAGTCGAGCCCAGGGAGAGTGCGTTTCAAGGGGGTTAGGGGTTGACTTTAAGGTTGTCAGTTGATCGACTCGGCCACCCATAACTCCATCTAAACGAGGCTTTACGTGATGGGGAAGTGGTCAACCCGTGTCGTAGGGGACTCGCAGTGGCTGCTCCGCGGCGGCCTATTTCGACTGAGTTGACGGCGGTCTGATCCAATCGGCTTAGCAGTCTGTCACCCTGGCTGTGACCGCCGAGTACCAGCGATCCCCCCTAAAAAAACCTCTCTCTCCCCGCCCTCCTGCATCGTGCAATCGCCCAGCCCGGCATATTTCACCCAATCTCCCCACCCGACGAGTGATTCACGGAGCAGAGTACACAAAATATTATTTTCTCTCGGGCTAAAAATATGCGGGTTTTCAGGGCCGTAATCCTACTTTTCTTTCTGCGCACGCCGCGTAAATACAAGGCTTAAGTACATCCCTCGGGAGGGCGCATCACTCCGCGCCAAGCCACATCCGTTTGAACTCTGACCCCAAACGGTCACTGCAGCGGGTAGAGTCGGTTATAATAGGTTTTTGGCAACAAATTGTGCCTGCCGACCAAGAGTAAACAGGAGGTTCCCAGACAAGACATAAAAAACATTATGCATGAATGTTCTGATATTTTAGCTGAACTGGGAAAAGAGATAACGAATCTGTGGATAGTAGTGATGACTACGGTATGCGAGCAGTAACCAAATGCATGGGTGCGAATTTCAAAACCGTTGTTCTTACTGATGATCTGACACGGGTCCGTACGTCAATCCATCCTCGTCACACATCTTTCAGGAGGATGGAGACGGGAAGCATTGTGGGTATTAACCCCCATTGACCCAATGGCCGGCAAGCCAGCAGGAGCTAAGAGCCACTCCCAGGGGCAAAAACACGAGAACAAAAAAACACGGGCAAAGTGAAGCACGCAGGTTTGGGAAAAAGGTAGAGCTCTGTATTGCTACACTACACGACGGCTCCAACATAATATGCTCCAACCAATGGCGATGTGTGACCGGCCCGGCAAGCAGTAGGATGTGATGACAACACGTTCGGTGGCGGGTCTCGGCTCAACAGTTAATTGCAGTAATCAGCCAGAATCAATCAGTTTCACGGCTTGTGTACCAAGACCCACTGGGACGGTCGTTAGACCCCGTCAGTAAAAGTCTTGTTTGCCGTCACATTTAGGCCCTGAAAACCCCCACTCACTCCCCCATTTTTACAAGGGCAGCTGGTTATTCGATACTTGTTCCACCCTTCTGTGCTTTGATAAAAAAAAAGACTGCTTACATAGATATGAATATTAGATTTCGTGACTTCTTGTAAATCAAGTAGCCCTTCTGATGTCATGGACACGAGTTGTTGAATAAATGTTTTCATTTCGTGTAAATATGTTTGCCATATGCTTGCCATTTTTTAACCTAAGGAAGGGAAACTAGGTCTTTGTTCGGTCGACTCCTATAAATGTGAGTTGGATCGGTGCCATGGGGTGATGGAATTTGTGTTATCTTTTTATTTTATTATGCAAATCGGGTGATATGAGTTTTGGAATTTCCGAGGCTCAAACCTATGCTTGTTTACCGCCCTCTTGTGATTTGGTCTATTCATGAAGTCA
The DNA here is from genome assembly GCA_949987565.1 of Luidia sarsii. Lineage (NCBI taxonomy): Eukaryota > Metazoa > Echinodermata > Asteroidea > Paxillosida > Luidiidae > Luidia > Luidia sarsii. The sequence continues at coordinate 5,823,958 of OX465113.1, forward strand.
CCTGGCCGTTTTCGAAACGAAGGCTTAGGCTGGGGCTTAGGCTATCCTACTCGTTATAATGTCACACGGCATCTAAAAACAAGCGTTTGGCCTCAGGTTCTTGGTGAATACTCTGTACCTATCAAGCCGAAAACCCTTCAAATTTGGAAACAAACCACAGCCTGGATTTTCAGGTTATGTCAGACGAAGACGAAGCCTGAGCCCGAGCCTAAACCTTCATTTCGAAAACGGCCTATATTGGTCGATTTCGGGCGATTCACAATAGTGCGCCACCAAGAGTTCGCAACGCGTTGGCCATTCACGTCTGGAAAGGATCGACAGATTCCGCCTCGTTGTGATTGGCTAACGCGTTGCAAACTCTTGAGGGCGCACTATTTTGAATTCCCCCCATTAAAATTTCCAATCCGCTCTTACTTTTGACACAACATTGGTAGCCAGCGTAAAATTCATGTTTGCCCTCTTTGACATTTGACAAAATTCAGATGAATTTGAATTGAATTTCGCACCTGCAATTCTCGGTGATTGTCGATTCCGATCCAACCTGGCGATTGCGAGCAATATGGGTGTCTAAGACACCACATACCACGGACGTAATGTAGTTACCACACACTACGAAATAATGGGTAACAAATGACCCTTTCAAGGTAAGAAGGGAACATGGTTGTCGGCTAGGAAAGAATTTTATACCTAACAATAGTTGTTAAAGAATTTACTTGGCCATGTATTACATTATCTTTTGACCCAAAGTTTTGAGAGATCGAATTCATTAATAAAAAGCATGTTCCCTCCGTTACACAAAAGTTGGGAAAACCTTAGTCAACCAATGTTTATCAATGCTTTGTGTTTATTTTTACCCAGATATTGTGTACTGTTTTCTTACCAACCATGGGTAGTCCTATAATTGTTTACTTTATTAGAGAAGGGACTTATTTCAGGTGTTTTGTTCATGAAAAGGAGTATGGTGCTTTGGCAAAGGAAAGCTATTTCACCGGGAAATGCCAAGCAATCCCCTGCGAGCTGCCTGGCCTGGTTGATGTAAGTCCGTAAGAGCTGCACCGTTCGTCAGTCTGTGTCAACAACGAAGCAAGTTCCACGCGGCCAGGCCAGTATCTGTTGCACATCTGTGCGTGTGATCTCCACAGCATCTCTACAACAACACGACCCGCCCCGTATCGGCACCAATTCGCCCAATATTTCTTTGGAGGGCAACATCGGAAACTGGAAACTCCTGTTTATTTTCTTGGCATCGATGGGGGAGAGCAGCGTGAGATTAAGCCCGTGAGTGCTCCGTGAACGCTAGCCACCGAATGAGTCTGTGGCAATCTGATGACGAGCAAGTCTGAAAAACGAAAGCCTCGCCTTGGTTAGAATCAGAAAGGACGAGTAAAGTAGAGATGAAAAACGGAGACACACCAAGGAAGCAGTGGTTTGAATTGGAACATATAAAAAACAGAGGAAAAACGGAGCCTGTGTATGTCTTGTAATAGGTTTTCGCAACTACGATTATGCACATTAAATTGTGCAACATTTTTGTATATCACATTTAATTGTGGTTTGTATAGTAAAGGCCCTATACAACATTGGTAAAGGTCAAAAGATTGCCACAGTTTGTGTGTTAAACCAATAAACATCCCAATACAGCAATCCTGCGAAGGTTTTAGCTCAAATGGTGATCTGAGAAAGTAGACAAAGGTAAAACAAAATCACGGTTTTTGCACCATTCTGTAGTGAAGAAATAGTTTATTACTCTCAAGTAATAAACTATTTGTCGATGTTTGAGTAAAGATTTCTCGAGAAGTACAGCGTCCCAGACCGTAATATTTCAACATGAGGATTCTATCATGACCATCAACAAACTGTGTAAATTAAAAGGGAATCTGTGGACATCGATTTTTTCCGATCTTCCCAATGTTGTATTGGGCCTTTAAGCGACGATTGGGATGGTCCTGCGAAATAGAGAAGGGACGAATTACCAAATTTCAAAAAGGTTGGATTCCAGCTGGACTTTTCTCAAAGGAAGAATGTCACCTCTCTCATCCTGCCTTTGAGAAAGGTCCTGTTTGAATCTAACTGCCAGGCCCTCTTGATTTTGTGAGAAAAAAACACAGAAACCGATTTCAATTCTTTGCGCGGGCTCATTGTTGACAAAGGTGGGTCTGCCCGGCTTGTAGTACTGCTGTCGAGTTTCCCGGCGCTTTATAGTCTGAATCAATTAATCACGGGAACTCCTTCGTGCATATAGCATAGACCTGTATATATATACCACGCAGATGTTGGCCTAGGTGCACGGGACCACCCCCGGTGTGTCGAGATGATTGACAGGCTGACACGGAGGCTGTTGTCACTGTCACGCTCCCATTCCAAATTGCAATCATGGCCGCGGCGCTGTCAGATCCTCGCCCACGTGAACTACACCTCTGTTTCAATTTTTTTTTACTCGCTCCTCGCGACCGGCCTCTGTAAACAAAAATATCAAATGATTCACAGGGGAAAACTGTTGATTGTGCAAGGAGAATGTGGATTTATTTCCAAGGTAGGCATTTAGATTGGTTTCTAAGGGAAGACACGTCCAACGAGCGACTTCGGGCGGGTCTATTTGTTTTTAATTTTGGAGCGCGTGACTGAAATGCACATACTCTGTGAAAATTAAAAAAAGAAGTCCGGATTGCTCACCTGAATTATGAGGGTAGAGAAACCGGCCAAGGTATCTGAGCATGAATGAGCCTGAATGTCACCCCTATGTTAACCCATGCTAAGCCCTCCATCCCTCTCTTCACTCCACTCTCCCCACCTCTCTCTTCCACCTCTCCCACCTAACTCTCGCCCCTCTCCATCCCTCTCTCCACTCCACTCTCCCCACCTCTCTCTTCCACCCCACCCACCTAACTCTCTCCCCTCTCCCTCCCTCTCTCTCTCCCGTCACGCTCCCCTCTCTCACCATTTCTCTCAACTCTCCATCTCCTTCTTTCTCCCTCCTCTCCCACCTCACTTTCTCCCATTTCCCCCCCTCTCGTCTCCCTCCCCTCTCTCTCCCTCTCTCTCTCTCTCTCAGCTCTTCCTCTCCTCCTCTCTCCTCTCTTTACCCACCTCCTCCACCTTTCTCTCCTCTGTCTCTCAAACTCTTCCTCTCCTTCCTCTCTCTCCTCTCTCCCCCATCTCTTCCACCTCTCTCTCCAATTCTCACTCCTCTCCCTTTCTCTCCTCTAACTCCAAACGTCTTCCACCTCCTCTCTCTCCCCCTCTCGCTCCATATATATATCCTCCTCTTCCTCTCACTCTCTCCCTTTCTCTATTATCTTTTCCGCCCCTCTCTCCCCTCTCTCTCTCTCTCCAACTCTCCCTCTCCTCCCTCTCTTTCCTCTCACTCCCCACCTCTTCCACGTCTCTCTTCCCCCTCTCTCTCCCCACCCCCTATCTCTCTCCCTCCCTCGTTCTCCTATCTCTCCTCTCTCTCCCTACCTTCTCCACCCTTTTCTCCAACTCCCTTCTCATTTATTGTCTCTCTCTCACTTCTTCTGTCTCTGGGGTGTGTCCCTATCACCTCGGTGATCATGTCATAGGGCCTATATATGCCACAATTTCCTGCGTTTGGTTTCACAGCTCCGATGTTTGATATAGGCCTACGGAATATGTGTTACACCTGACGTTTGGATCCTAGCAAGACAAGGCACAATGACAACGCACCAGTAGGTGGTAATGACGTCTTATCATTTTCAAAATGGGCAATGGTTGGATTTTTGGGTTTGATATTGTACTTGAACAATCAATGTCAGTTCTCTAATTTGTATCAGTCATGCGCCCTCTCGTGGCCAGGGTCGACGATAATTGCAGAATGTCAAACCGTTGTCAACTTTCATCAAAGTCATCACGCGTAGCTGACACATGTCATTTCAACGGCGATTCCTGACAGCAAAGTGCCAAGAAACTCATAAGACAGAAATTTAAAGTTCCCTAAACCCTCCATTCATGCTGGGAAAAACAACACGGGAAAAGCTAATAGTTAACACCTGCAGTGGATTTATTATGCTTTGGCTAATTAAACAATTCATCTGTCGCAGAGGGTGGGACCAATCAAAGCCCCGTGTGTACAGTATCAATACCGCACTCAAGGACGCACAGGGGACATGGGCGGGGTTTTCGGGGGTGGAGGGGTGGAGGGGTGGAGGGTTGGAGGGGTAAAGGGGTGGAGAGGTGGAGGTGATTTGGGACAAGGACAGGATTCGGTAAATATTTAGCCAACATTTCTCACCTGGCCTGTTGATGCTGGGGGCCGTCTTACCGCGTCGTCTTACCGCGGCCTTCCCGTTTACCTCCCACCCTGCTTGGTGTCCGAGTCCTTCCCGGGCGGGAAGGGGGACCCTCGGCCGATCTCTCACCCCCATTCCTTCCACCACGTCCCCACCGCCCGGCAATCACTCAAGCGGCGGGAGAATTCCTCCGCGAACAATTTGCCAGAGCCGCCCCTATATTGCGACAATAATTTATTTCAAATCTGGACAGGAGTCCTTCTCGAGGTAGGCCGTAGCCAGACCCCTGGGGCCTTGGTCGTCGGGACGGGCTAGCGAGTAGTCACCGGTGCATCGAGCACTCCAATCATGCTCAGTACCAGTCCTTATACGTGTTACCAACGACCCATAGCATTTATAAGAAAAGTTTCTGTAACTGAATACTCACGATGACACTGTGACAACGGAAGTTTGCATCTCAAGAAAGCAGAGCAAGCAAAACAGTTTGGGAATTAATCTACTCAAGAAAAAGAATAAGAAACTAATGTCGAATTCAAATGCATTAAACTTTTTGCAATTTTGTCTAAGGACGTATTGTCAGTCTTCAACCCTTCTCGTTAGGACGGCCATCCATTAGCCCTTTTCCCCATCCACAGAAATTATCTCGTTTGACAAATGGAAACACTAGAAAGTGTAACTTTATTATGTCATCAATCATTCTCCATACGATGACCCTCCCTGTCCATGCGATCCCAGGCGGCGCCTTGGGAAGATCTGGCATCAGCCTCTCACCGTGGAGTCTGACATCTGCAGAACTGTGTTGTGTCGGATGCAATCCAGATTTTAAAATGCCCTCATTTCGCTCGTTGTTGTCATTAGCTTTGCTCGTCCTTGTGCATGAATGAGCATGCGCAGTGAACCTTTCGACATGCAAGGTCAGGACATCCACGCATGCGCAGTAGCCGGTCGTTAAGAAGGGGATGCGTAATACGTTGCATTATGGGTAATGATTGTGAAGAACCCCCTCTCTCACTCCTTAGATACCTTGATAAGACCCCCACCCCCCTTAGTAACCATAATTCAACATGCCTGCTATTTCAGCGTGTGTCACTTGCATCGGGGTTTGTTTGTTTTGTTTTCCCCTCCTCGTAACAGCTTGCAAGGCCTCGTGAATGGTCCCATTCTTCGCCGGGGAGCGATGGCTGGGCTATGTGGCCCGGGGGAGACCCAGGTGACCCCTGGCGGGGCCGTCTGCAGCGACCCGCCAGCCCTAGCTGATGGTGTGTATCAAAGACACCGCCAGCGACACGGACATTCCGCAGTGTCTGGAGCCAGATGTGCCTACACCTGGACAATTCATTAGACGTACTGGCCCAGACATTCCATTCCGATGATGGCGTGGGGGGGTATGGGGGTGTGGCCGGGGGAGGTAAACCGGCGGATTAGGTACCCACGCCACGCCATGCACATCAACATCACATCATCATCATCGCGAGCAGACCTAAGAGCGGTTGAAGCAGCAGCCGACCAATGGTGGTGCCGGCTGGTCTGTGTTTACAGGTAAAAAAGATCGCCATCCCAACCAGACCTATCTTCCGCCGACGAAGGGGTACCTTTAGTCATACATAGCGCCCTCATTCTATGAAGAAAAAAAATCACGTCGGTGATAAATCCCCGTTATTGGCTATCCACCTCCTTTCCACCTTTTAACCCATGACACACCCTCATTTATTTTACCCATTTTTGCGATGCAATACTAAGATGATGTGATGGTGAACGAAATTTAAGTTACAATTCCATCTAACTTCCTGCCGATACCTGTCGGTGTAAGGTTTGCTTGGGTGCATGCTGTAGACGAAAAGTGGGACCGCCCTGGTATCTATAAGCTATGGTTTGGGACCAACACCAGCACGGATGCTCTTGAACATAAACGAACCTCGGCAGAGATGCTTTCATTGGTATGGTTTTCGTATGGTGAAGCAAGTCACTAGCCATGACTCGCTTTGTTATAATTTTTCAAGAGAAATCGCAATTAAGTTTGTTTTATCGCCAATGACTGAATAATTATAAATCACAAAGGCCTATATTTTAAATTTTAGTCGAACAAACAGAAAAATGTAATGGAATGGAACTTTGAAGTATATTTATTTTGTTATTAGATTTTAAGGTTAGCACCGTGGAAGCACTTTAGCTTTTACCAGCTCTTTTCAGAGCCATACTCCTTCTTGCAAGAGATGACTTACACGGTGTCACCGCAAACTTTTTAAACTATACAAACTAATAAACTATATATTATATACTGTGCTACATACTAAGTAAAATAACTTCATTGAAACCGCACGTCATCTCATTAGCCTTGTATTTTATTAACCACGTCTTCATGTCCGATAATGGAACGTGGGTTAATTTACTGAATGACGTGGATGTCACAACAATGGACATGGAATCATGCCATGCAAAGATTTATTTCTATGAATCACGTTGTCAGTTAACATAATACATTGCACGTGTTACTTGGTGAACGTGTTGAATGCATGCATTTTGTCTTGTGCCTCTAACAATACCGTGCCTCTATAGTGTCCTTTAAAACGGAGCAACGAGCTACCGTGTGCGCAGGCGAGCCATTTCCTATTATTGATTCACGTGTAGCGATTGAACATAAAAATGACGAAGTTGGCTTTGCCAGTCTTCGTAGATGTAGAATGCCCCGTTGAAATTAAATTTAAATTGCGTCAGGTTGATACGCTCGCACATCACACATTTTTACTGGAGCGTGAAGTTAGCATTTTTTTTTTCATCTCTTATAAAGGTGCATGTAGTTTGGCTTCTATTCATACGATTTCTCTTCCAGCCCGTCTCGGATGGAGTTGTATACTCTCATCGATTTGGCCTGGTGCGTGTGGACCATCCAGTCGTGCCCGTTTGGAAAACACCTTAAGCGTATGGCAAAACAGTGGTGTCGAGATACAACAACAAGTGGTGTCAGGCAGAGGCAATGGCACGGAGCACAATGGGCACCGCTGCAGTCAAATTGTAACACAAGACGGAGCGAGCAGGGCCGAGAAGAGATCCACCCGGGGTGGGGAAGATGGCAATTAATTTATGGGCCCTTGAATGAGTTTTCTGCCAAAATATGGCCTTTTGAATGCAGAGTCTAGCGCCGCAGCGTCCGCGTTGGCTGGCTCTAGGGTAGGCTACGCGGTGGCGAATTACCGCGGGGACGGCGTGCTGATGTACCGGGGATATGAGCTTACACCCCCTCGGTCGACCGGCTATGCGATACTTCCTCACCGCTTGGACGATTGTGCCCATATCAAAGCTAATAGTCTCTCAAACCATTCTTCCTGGCTTTTCAAATTCATATCAATTGACGCTATTATCTGATGACATCATTGAGATCTATAGCCTGGGCTAGGCTGACCTCTCTCATAGACCCATACACGCGTGTACATAGCACTGCTATCACAGGCTACCTCGTTGGTCATAAGAGAGAGAGAGTGAGGGAGAGAGGGGGGAAGAAGAAAGAAAAAAACTTCTGATAACATTTTCTTTGATTCAGCCTTGCAGGCATTTCAATATTTCTCCCCTCATCTCTCCCTCTGTTAGATTTATTACCCGCGCCACTGTGAGAGTACCTTCTGACAAGTTTCAAATATCATAGCGGGATTCGAATTTCAAATAATGTTGTTCCCGATTGGACTTTCTTCGGGGCGAATCCATTCATCTTGAAGGGCTCGCAGAGTCCTGCGTTAGCTTTAATTGACCAACGGTCGCACTTGCTCACACCCGGGCGAGATACGATCCTCGTTAGGCCTGCATTACTCACCGCACAGACTAGTGCTTGATTGTGAAGGAAATCTAATTGTCTATGGTTAAATGCTCCTTGACACAAATCACCGTCAACCTAGAAGTGCCAGGTCTCATCAGTCGATGAAATCATATTATCTGCAAATTGCCACTTGCTAACACATTATGTATAGGATGACATTCTACTCGCTTCATATTCTTTCTCTTGCTACCTTTTTCTCTCTCTCTCGTATTGTGAGTGAGTTTGCACAACACAATGATTCGAGTCCTCCTTTGAAAGTGGATCTGATAATATTCAGCATTTTCTATCTTGCAAAAGGTGGTTGTTGGAGTTTTTAATTTGAAGCCCTGACTTGAATGAAATGAATAAAAAACAATACTCTTTCCACTCTGAGTTAAACAGCAGTCAGAGAATCGCTTCTATTGAGAAAATTAGGTGAAGATAGACATGTGGAAAATTGTCTTCCTTTTGATAAATTTGCAACCGGTCATGAGTAAATTATTACGTATGGCTAACTGGGGTTATTACCAGAATGCACGAGTTCATGCCCTGAGTTCAGTGCAATGATTGACGTTGTCAGCTGTCTCGCTATATACTCCCTGACCATGAACGACTTGATGGGGACATGCCAACCACATTGGCCTGTGACTTTGGCCATTCTCGCTGTTCGGGCGTTCACGGAGTATTTTCCCAACTATCAGTAAAGATTGAAGATTGTCCGTCACTGTGTGTCATAGGTAGGGCGCGGATATTGCCAAATGGCTATTTTCATTAATACGGCACATTGCACGGGGTCACAGGAATATATAGTGCGGTCGGTCCAACTTGGTCCTTCGGAAAAAAAAATCTCCCTCAATTTTGGCATTAAGTGTGATTACCTGTGTGTCCAAATGCATGGTTTAATGGGACAAGTTCATGGCCTGTCCTTGGCCTCCAGTAATAACACGTCTCGTCATTCAAAAGAAACGGATGGTCGCACTTTTATTTCCCTTTAATTTTGTGCGGATACTCGAGTCCGCCAGGAAAGGCAAGTAATCTTCCCCAAGGAGCATGCATGGATGCAGTCTACAGTGCTCCCTTCCCTGGTTCAACCTTTCCACGTTAATTTTGACACTCCCTTCCTTCGCTGGTGGCCGATAGTCTCCCGCGACGTCACCGCGACGGGAAAGCAGCAATACGTGCCCCGACAGCACGGTATATGCCGCAGTGCATCATGGGACAGAGTGGCACCGCGAGCACCGCACTGCTTCATGTCCCATGATGCACTGCTGTTTAATACACGAGCGTACGTGAGAGACGACATACAGTCACCAAGTAGATTGACTTGACATGAACAAAGATGTTTTAGCTCGCGGTAGACCTAAACTCAATGCAGCAGTACTTCGACAAACCTATGAACTTGTGTCACCACTATACAGAAAAGCCCTTTTTAGCCTCTCCAAGGTTAGAAATAAGAACTTAGATACCGTTCGCCCATATCAATGTCTGGGTTTTATTCAATAGCTGATCGTTTGGTATTGGCATCAGGCATCGGCGAAATATTAATTTCCAGATTCGCTCAGCTCTTGATGCTGTAAAAATGCCAGGTGGAATGAAAAGTAAGATTAGACTTGTAAAGTAGTCTGGGCTGCGTGGCCATTAACTACTGTTCTGTGAGGTTCTTATCGATTAGCTGAATTGCACTTAGAGTGTTGGCCTGCGTGGAGAGTCTATCTGGTGGCGGAATTTCGGGGCGGGGTCCCACCAACGTAATAACTAAGTTATTAATTGACCTCCTTTCCCCACACCTGGTCTGACTTATGTCTGCCCATCTCCATTTTACTCTTCAGAATCAGAGCACCCCCTGAAATGTGTCAGTGATCGATATGGGGCCAGGGCCTTTCTGAGACGCGATTTTCAGCAAGTCAGGGTCCTCCGTGAACATGAGCGGAACCAAGCCAACCGCTCCCTCCCTTGTCGAGCATTTCCTTCGCACCCTGATCAGGGCTGACACCAACGGAAAGTCGGTATGTCCACAAGCGAGCTCAAAAGTAATCATGTTTATCCGAAGCGTATTCAAGGGCCCGGCATTTAATAGTATTTGGTAAATTGCGTGGGTTTGGTGGCCTGGCTCTAGCCGTGGAGGAACGGCGTAGCACGCCGGGCAAGGTCCCAGCGGGGAGTGGTGCGGTAAAAGTAGGTCAGGCCTCGTCAGTCTGACCAAGTCTACCCACTTATAGACCGCTGTCAGAGGCAGGTATAGCCTACAATGAGCTTCGCTCATTTACCGCAATTATCAACCCATGGCAGGGAATGTACATCCCAGGCAGAAATGGCTTTTCGCACGGATTAGAAACTTGTGGCTGGTATCAACAGCGTTACAGAGCTACTTTATATCAAGTCATAAAAAGGGGACAATGTAATATGTGACACATTTACAGTTTCTGCCTGATTCTGCGCGAATAAAAATGAATAATATAAGAAGGGTCGAATGCAATTTATCATTAGTAATTTATAACAAGTATGGGCTATGGCTTGTTGTTAGGAGTGATGCAGAGCGACACTAAGTTGCCCACCCAGGGTATGAATCGTCCATCTTAAATGAATACCATGTTGCCAAATGCTCCTTTGATTTTTTGGGGGGGATGTCACTGTCAGTTTGAAAAGGAAGAAAGAGAAACGACTCAAAAATAGGTCTTGCGCAAATCGCTCAAGATCAGAGTTTGGCTGGGTTCCGTGGAGACATGGAGGGACCTGTCAGTTGTAGTCAGGACTGGGGCGGATAGACAGCGCTCAATTTCGTACGCCGAGTCGATCACAGCACCTGCCTAAATCTCAAATGAAAACACATTCCGCAGAGTCATGGCCTAGAATGTAAGAGTAAGATCCTATCACCGGCTTCCATCTCCACAGATCTCACACGCCCATGCAATGGGTCACGTTGATAGGCCAGCCCCACTGAATTTCTTTCAGGGGGAAAAAGCCCCACGCCATAAAGATTACGCAAAACGTGTATTTTCACAGCGAGACCTTATTTCCTTTAATTCCCATCTGGAAATAAGGTAGATGGTTCCCATTTCAATCGCTGACTGCATCCAACTTATGTTTTTCAACTCACACAATCCGCTAACAAATGCAGCACCACAACGTAATTTTACCAGCAAGTTGGAGATAACTCGAAGCAGGCAGTAAGCCGGCATTAGGAATGGTTGACCTTTCGTTTGCACCTTTTCCTGCGGACACGCTGCCCGTAATTAATGGCTCGGTTGCTGTATTAACAGTTGAGTGAGATCCAACAACATCAGGTCCAAATAGAAAGGGGGCTGGCCATGTTTCCAAACATCTTAAGAATCAATCCGGGGCAGCGGGGCGTCCCCGCGCCAAACCAGCTTAGGAGGCCCGGGCTACAAGGCTGAGGCTAGCCAAGCGTCCTACTGGCTTTTATTCAGCCAAGTGGATGAAGCGGTGTGCCCGATCGTGAACCGAAATTCGCCCACGGTTCCCTGGCCCAGCGACTCCACGGTGACTGCATTTACGCCACTGTGTACTTTTGGCCCAAAGCGTATCAGCTCATGTACGCGTCTATGGGCACGGAATGTTACAATACGCAAGGTTACCATCTGCGTGGAGATCTCTCTGAGATGGTTCCACAGTTTTTCCTTGTTTTCACATCTTTGCATGTTTTTTCTGGTTCAGACGTACCTGCTTGCTTGATACACTCCATGTCGCAAGATGCAATGAATGGTATAATCGGAGCAGTGTTTCCAGTCGTGAACGGAATGCCCTCACGGTTATTTTACGGTAATGGTAAGAGTGGCATGGGCAGCATCTCCACAATGTCACCGCTGGGACTTGGGCCTAACATAAGCAGTGCACATTAGCATAGTCAAGTATCTGGCACGACACGACATGCCATGGGTGCAGGCCGGGTAATAGACCAGGCGTTCATTCACAGAATGAATTCACGGTTCAATGACCAGTTTGCCTCTCTCTCTCTCCCTCTCTCACCAATTGCATACAATTCCAAGCAATGTTATAAGCAAATATAACAGATTAAGGAGGAATGTGTCATCATTTATGTATAGGATTGGCGTGGTGTAGATGCTCATAGGATCATGATCCGAAACCTGCTCTGGCAGGCCCTTCTGAATGAGATGTTTCGAAGTAACTTACTGGTGCCTTAACTTTTTCAGTGCCAACGGACGATGCAGCGGCTTCTGGATTGACGGGCGTTCGGTCAGACAAAAAAAACAACCTGGGCACGACTCAGGCAGTCAAGATGTGACATGCACGCCCCTATCAGCAAACGGCATCCGCCCGTGATGATCTCATGGTGTAAATGACGTGCCAGCTAGTGCGGTGGTGGTGTCTTGATTGGCGATAAGACCTCCATCTCCCTCAGTCCCCCTCTCACTACCTCCCTCCCTCTCGTCCTGCCTCATGCCTCGTCTCCTGACCTTGAATAATGTGTCAAATGCATCAGTGAGGCGAGCAACTATCGATCCCCATTCTTGACATCCCGGTCTACCTACCTTCGATTGGGGGGACACACAAAAGCCTCGCACATTCTAAAGGATAGCAATTCTCCATCACACAAAACCATGATAACCACGGCTCGTTGTCAATGTGTATAGGCCTATACTGTTTTTGAAAGCAAGTCTTAAAATCGGTGTTAATCTATTTAATGCGTTGAACCTTTCGTCTCGTGTCATGGATCTAGCTAGACTATCATCGCTATGTATACTTGATAGAGACATATTCATGAGGCATAGCCTGAAGTGGATTGGTTGCCTTTCACTAGAATAATGCTAATATCAGACAGAAGAATGTGAGTTGAGCAGTTGAATGTCCCTTTCAGTATAAAAAGGCCTATTATTCATTCTGGATTCACATGCAAATGACAACCCCCCCCCAAAAAAAAAAAAAAAAAAAAAAAATTAAAATAAAAAATGATTAATTAAACAAAAACACTCTTCAATTTGTACCTGGTCCAATGATGATTTTCCCTATCGGGTACCAGAGGGCAGAGGAAAAGTGGGCAGACCAAATGAAATCTGGAGGAGACTGTTTGAAAAAGAAAGAAACAACAAGTAGGCATATATACACAGTATAGTAGGCCTATACAGAGCAATGTCAGAGGCTGGGGTAGCATCACGATGCATAGGGAGTGTGGAGGAGGAAAGATGTTCATGCCGCCATTCTCCAGCAGATGACGAAGTCAATTAAGTCAAGTAAGCCAAGTCGAATGATGACTAACTAAAGCACCCACGGATGGCAGTCGAATTTGTGCCGATATCCGTCGCTGTAATTTATGAATCAGTGGCTGAAAGCTGTCAAGTTTTCGTAAAATGTACGTCACGTGGACAAAGCTTCGTGAAGCACACGCCAGACGGAATCAATGTTTGTCTCTGGAAGTGACCTGCATAGGAAAAACAGCTGAGAGTATACAAGAGCACTCAGGCCCATGTATACCAACCTTTTGTACAGTTCATACAATCATAGTAATTGGAATAAGTATCCCGAAAAAAGGAACCTCAATTGAAAGCTTTCATTCATAGACAGTAGCTGGATTAAATCATATTGCCGATGATTGCTTGTAGAAAAACAATGGAGATTTTGATGCATTGGAAACGGAATGTCAATTTAAAATATAGAAAGATAGATTATAGATAGAAACAACTATACAATTGGCTTTACGTATGACAATCATTACATGAAATACAATGGAAATTAGAATCGATTATATAGTAGTATCCGCATTGCTACGAATTTGTTTTATCTAAAACGGCTGCGGGCAATTTTCCGATAGACAAACAACAAAAAGGCAAATATGAGTTCTTATCCTTAAAACAAATTGAAAGTAAAATTAATGAAAACACCCTATTCTCATCCACGAATGAATCTCCAATTCACAGTGCACAAATGTGGCAGCAAAAATGTTGAGCAAAATCGTTTGTCCGATATGCAGTGGGTTTGGTTCTATCGGAAATGTTGTGAGTTTGTAATTATTGGTTTCCACCACCACAATCCAACAGGTGTGCTTGCATTGGCCAATAACGCTATATACTGCTTGATATTTTCATCTACGTTGGTCAAGATGTTTGTTAACGATTGGCCAACATTTTCCACTGTACAATTTGTATTTGCCCTGTGTCTTGGGTTCAGTATCGCTGTACTGATAAATGAAGTGCGCGAATTGTAAGCACCAAACACAGCAGTGCGATGTGTTTATCGTAGGGGCATGACCAGCCCTGCATGTGCAAAAAGCAGGTCTGTCTTACCTTGACAGTGTTTCAGTAGACGCTTTACTGGAGGCAGGATGCTATATGCATGGTGAGCAGTGTTTGTTAGAGCATGGCAACAGGCATTATTGCCGATTTGTTAGGCAATTGGAGGGACGCTGAGGTTGAACTAACGCCTGACATTTCCACCCTCTGCGATATATAGCAGTTTTAAAACGCTGCCAGACTAGTCTACGTGTACCCGTGTACCCGTGTACCCGTACGGGTCGTCTCGCGTGAATCCGTTCAAACAAGTTGCTTTTTTTCTGCGATACCGATAGAACCCGGGCAAACGAAATGCTTTGACAAGTCCTTCATGGTAAAGGACCTTTACTCACTCACCATGTTTAAGGATTGAACAATTATGATTCTTTTTCTCATTAACTCAATGTTGGTGGCTTACCGTAAATACTTCCTTTGTTGGCTGGGTGTTCGGACTGTATGTCGATCTGTCAGTCTGTTAGTGAGTTGGTTTGTGGTCGGGTCTGTCAGTTTGTCAGTTGTATGATCGGCTTGCTTAAAATAAAATAAAACGTCTTTGGTTTACGTTACCTTGAACTATACAAATCGAATTGTGAATATTTTCTTCAGAATTTACGAGTATTTACAGCATCGGTGATATTGCTGGTTGCATACGGTAGCTTTAGTTTTTGATACCCGTGAAGTCTTTATCTGCCAAAGCGGGCGCATAGACGGACCGTGTCCGATACACGGAGCGAGGGGATACAAGGGAGAAAAAACCCACAAACAGGAAACAACACGACGGCCAAGACTCTTGTGCCAACCAGCTGCATTCTGTCGTAAAGTTCGTTGCAATTCACAATCCTCCACAGGGTCTGTCTCTCGACGGTCGACTCACTAGCATGAACGAAACCTGTGAGACAGGGGAGAAACGCGTATACATTGATTAACATTGGCAGCATTAGACCGCCTCTTGCACGTATTATCCTATCTGTAAATTCTGAAATGCATTCACGAGAAACTGTACATTACCTCGTTCTCACAGCAAATGCCTTTAAAAAGATGTCCAGTTGGGATGGAAACGTTAGGCCGTCTGAATTTTTAAGATGTGAACATTTGTATCAGTTAATTAGTCAGTAATCATTTTGCAACTTACCTTTCACCTTTTTATTTTATTAAATACAATTGCTTGGGATCTGTAACTCACAGAGTGTTTGAGGATGCATGACATTTCAATACAAGTATTTTGTTAAAAATAGGCCTTACTTAAAAACATATTACAGAACACAAATGGTGCGAAATGCACCTATCATTCTGCAGTTATCTGCCAATTCAGTCATCATGAAATGTTGAAGGATTTAAGAAGACTAGATTGCCAGCAGCGATACAGTCATTGGGACAAGGAGTAAATCATCCTCAGTCTGGTGCCTATTGACAGTCAACCCAAACATTGTACTTGCCATATGAAGGCTCCAGAAATACGACAGGTGTCAATTCATTCGCGATAATTATACAGAGTGATGCATGGGTCAACTCACTCAAACTGCGCTAGTTTATCCGATACGGGGAAAAATCATTAGCATAAAAACAAGGTTATTTAAGGCAGAGATGTCAGAGTTTACAGGCTGTCTTTGGTCCTGCAGAAAGGCAAGTGTCGACCCTGGTGACTAGCCCAGTGCAGTGATATCGGCGAAACGGTCAAGGCAGCTTGCACGGTACATAACGGCATATTCCCTGCTATTTAATGGTACCATTCCGTTGCATCTTAGCCAGGGTAAACTACGCTAACCTCACAACAGATTCCTTAGCGGAGAACTGCGCAAGCGCAGAAGTCCCCAATGCCTTGCTTTCCCGTGAAATGCGCTTTCCGTGAAAAGACGTGCGTCCGTACTAGAAATCGGGAGTCGGGGGTTCGAATCCCGCCCGAGCTGCCTGAAATATTTGTATCAGGCACCGGGCAAAGCACTGAGCACTCAGTGTTTACCACGTCGAGTAATGGCCAAAACCTCATTGAATCGCTTTTCGTAAGTTTAGAATTTCTTGCTAACATAAACGGCAAGTTAACTTTTATTTTTGAGCAGGCTATAGCCGTAAAGTAATCGATGGAATTATACTCCGAAGACGATCTTTCTTAATTGACTTTTGACGGGACTGATTGGATGGTCGTGCGCGCTGTTCGACAGGGATTATTGCGGGGCACTATAGAGTAACGACAGCTGCAGACGTTGCAAGCAATGCTGAAGGCTACCTGAAGCTGAACATTCATTTGATCAATTGTGCCCTTTCCCAATTTAACCAAACCCCAAGTTGAAATCAGTTACACAATGCAACCTTATGTCGCAAACTGATGATAGAATCTCAAATATTCCGGGGACCTTACGTTGTCATTCTATAGCAGGAATTCTCTCCAAGGTAAAGCGTCAGGTCCTCTGTAAGTGTGTATCGTTTACTTAGGTGTGTAAGCTCTTCGCAGCATTTTTGACATTGCTTTTAACTGCTTACATGACTTACATGACCCAAATTATACAAATCTCAATTGATAGGGCCTGACCTTTTGACAGCATGGAAACGACAAAACCGCTAGGAATGGAATGCTTTGCGCACTCGATTTTTTGTGACCTTCTAATAAAAGGAATTCAGTGAAATTTGAATATCACTCAGACACTTGGATGAATTTAATTTCGGACTTACCCACTTTGAAGTAAAGCCTGTTCCTACCGGTGATGTCCAAAGTCCCTTACAAAAATCAGAGAGGGAGATAGCTATATGGCTAGGTAGGCAGGCAAAGGGAGAGAGAGGATAGAGAGAGAGGCAGAAAGGGAGCCGGAGATACCTATAAGACTGCGAAGTCAAATCAAGACCCTATTTATTTATTCAATGATGGACGCTCGGTGACAAGGAAAACATAGTGCCAGTGCTCAGGTGAATGTGGAAAACACAGAATATGGCCTTGGTCTTGGCCTTGGTTTAAAATAGGAACTTTAAACATTAAAACAAGTTCATAATAACCAATCCTCGACTGGATTGGACAAATCCTAAGAGGAAATGCTCTTACTTTAACCGGTAGACCTTAAACCCGAGTCAGTTATAGGTCTATTTGTGTTTTAAGTACACATGTAAACGACAAAAGCTCACTGGTCTTAATTTGAACAACTGGACAGCAACATTTGCTAAGTAACTACATATATTCGTAATATCAATAAGATACATGGAATGGTAACGGTACATCAGATATTTGAAAGATTTCTTTAAAAAGACACGGCCCAGCCATTACAGAATCTAAACGCCAGACGGCGTCTTGTCTTTAAGGCTATAGTTAATTGTCTGCTCAATTGTCTGCCCGTATGAAAGACCTGGACAAATCATTTTTCAGTCGAAGGCAAGCAAAGTACCGTACTTTGAGTCAACAAAGACGAACTTTGTGGTGGCACATAGCAACGCACAGTTTAACCCTCTCACATTGTGAGTGCAGGCAGGCAGTGCAGTGTAATGTACAATGCAGGCATGGAGTATACATGTATCTCATCGCTAGAGGAAGGTATGCATGTACACTTCATACCTTTAAGACTCAGTGCTGACGATACCTGTCTGCGCTTGTTACACGGGGCGAGGCTGCCGCGGTGGCAAGCCATTACATTACATGCGTCCTGCTCCACACCAGAGCACTGCCGACCAAGTGCACGTTTATTTTGGTGGGATGCTGTTTATCGTTTTGGACTTCTCCAAAACGAAATGTTATAGGAAAACGACAGTGATATGCACCGGTTCAGTGTGACCACGAGGGTACAGATTTAATTAAGGGTCACCAGGGAGTGATGACGGGTACCATCGAGGGCCTGGCCTCTGGGCTGAACACTTTTTAAGGACGACCTAGTTCTTAACTCTCCCATTCACGACATTGGTGTCAAGTCTAAATATAGCGATGATTACTAATGATGCCAGGCTGGGTTGGAGCGGACGCAATTGAGGTGAGGCAGGGATCGCCGAGCCAGCTCAAACCCCACACACGCTCTGCTATAGGGAAAGGGATGCAGACTGACTTGGAGACCAAGGGATCGGCACCAAGAGGGCCCGCTTACTCTAATTCCCTTCACGAAATGCAAACTAGACACGGTTATCTTCCCAGGATATTCGTTCGTCATATGCCATTCCCTATACAAGCGGTGATCTGCAACGACCAATTACAAATCCCCAATGAGTCAATGAGTCAATGCGCATGCGTAAGGGCTTTTTTCCTACTGAAGCTTCGGTTCGCGTCACCTACAAAAACCCACATATAGGAAAAAAATAGCGCGAGAAATCACTTCACGAGACATCTTGGCTACTTTAAACGTTGCACATTCAAAATGGCGGATATATTTTTTTGCACGTCGTCCGCAAATTGGAAAAATGTTTCCTGGTTTCGTAGCATGAAATCCAATCCATGGGGCTGGCTATTTCAGGTTGGTTTAATCTATCCCGATTATTCATCGGGGAAATGTCAGACCTGTAAGGGGAAAAAGATGTTGTTTTTTCTGACGCATTTGATGTCTCAATTCTGGGTTCTGAGTAGGGAGGTCACGTCATCACATGGCGACGTAGAACCAGTGCGCATTAGCCAAATAAACAGTGACGTCACTAAGGGGACTTAGGTGGGTGCATGCCCATCTTACGAACAGAATCATTGCTTCCAAACTTCCTTCCCTCGGTGGAAACTCGCTAATAAATTGTTTATTCTCCTTGCATGTAGAATCTCTCGTTTAACATGAACTACTCCTAGCCCTTTGCCCCAACCCTACCCCCGCTCGAAAAGCCGACTATGTCGATACAAACAAACACAGGTTTTTGTCGAAAGTCACTTCGTCGGAAACGTGTACTTCCGCGAGCAAGCAACATCTTGAGGCTAGTATGGCTGACGTGAATGGTATAGGCGCCTGTTGTCCCGTTATGTCCCGCCACACACTCGGCAGGTAAGGTTGTGCATGGTGGATGTGTACATAGGCGGTTCCAAACGCCAGCTTTCACCGTGCGTCATTACCCAGTATCCATCTGTTGGCTCCCTACGCTGCATGGTTGCAATTTCCCGTTTGCCCAGCTACAGAACGCTCACAGTAATAAGTCCACCCAAAACAAAAATCCCCTCCAAGTTGCTGTTTTATATTTAGTTGTCTCATTAGGCCTATACTCCCTCTTTAAAAACAAATTGAAATGGAACGGTCTTTGTTTTTCACTCTTTTTTTAGGGAGTGGATAAATCCATCAGCGTTTGTAGGCTCATGGATGCCATGTTGGGAGACGTGTTTTGAAATATATCCGATTTCTACTATAAACTAACTAAGTACGAGTTCTCAAAATATAACATTCATAATTTAATCGATCCTCTAAATAATCTTTGAAGGACTTAAACCAATTGCTTGGCGCGCCTGAAATAATTGGTGAGTTTGGTAGTTCGTTGGTCGGTCTGTCATTTTATTGACTATAACCGCTGACGTCATGCGTATGTACATCTTCTGATTAATGATATACAAGGGCATATGAAATATTACACAGAATAATTGATTAATTAATTATTTCTGCCACCGATACACGGACACATGGGATGGATTGAGTTGAATATTTTCCACTTTCGCGCCGAATTCTCTATATCGGTAATAAAAGTCAAGGGGCTTAATGCTCATCTTGAATATGAATTGGTTGGCGGAAGCCAATTACAGCTTTCTAGGTATATGTGGGTGGGTGCATTCAGTGCCCTCTCCTTGGCACAGTACAGTGGGCGAGTAAACCCAGGCTTTGTTCCGTGCAGACTAAACGCTGCTTCCTTTTGGCGCTGATTTTACACTGGAGATAATACACATATGAAAATTGATATTGGGAGGAAAGTCCCGTTCCACCCACTGATAATAAATCCATGAATAGGACTCACACATTGGCAATCAGCGTCAACGTTATTGTCAGGAGTATCGCATGACCGCGCCAAAAGCCCTCTCCAAATTCAGCCGACGATAAGTCTCAACTTTTTTTGCCCGCCAATATAGAAAAGGAATCTCTTCATCGATGCAGCCACGATGCAGGTCTCTCTCTCTCTCCTCCCTCCCCCTCTCTGTCTCTCTGTCTCTCTGTCTCTCTCTGTCTCTCTCTGTCTCTCTCTGTCTCTCTCTGTCTGTATGTCTGTCTCTCTCTCTTTCTCCAGTGATGATGTTAGGAGAGTCTGTGTTCTTTAATTATTCGAGTTATATGCGTGTATGTGTATCCTTGCCACCAATGCTGCAGACAATAGATGACAGTAACCGTGTTGGTTGGCCATAGCGGGCAGGCAGGCTCTCTCTCCCCCTGACAAAGTGGCGTGCGCCCCGTGGATAACGTTACAGGAAACCGCTGGTGGCGCGCCATTGGAGCCGTGTTAGCGGCCCGCCGGAGACACAATCACACTGTGTCAAGAACTATTTCCCGTAGGAAGTAGGCGCACCCAGAGTGCAGTTCACCCAAACTGAAGAGGCTTCTCACTTTCCCAGACCCGGGACAATTGTCCCTGGTTCCAAGTCACCGAGAGGGAAAGTGGGGGACAAGCTCATTAATGACTTTGGGACACCTTCATCGAAAGAGAAGCAACAGCGCTTACACCAGTTTCTGCCCAGCATTTCCATTGTACAAACCTTTCATCGAACGGACACAAACAAATAAATGATAAAAACGTGTGGTACATGATTTGATGAAAACTGGATGCATAACATGTCTCAAAAGAAATCATTCTCACTACTGCTTTCAAATATCATTAGTCCGTTTCTCTCAATAATCAAAGCACGATGGCTGGGATCAGCCTAAACCCTTCAAATGACAAGCGCACGTGGTGAATCACTTTCTGAGCAGGATCTATTTTTTTTTTTTTTTTTTTTTTGGGGGGGGTCATATTCCTTATTTTATTAAACCACTGATTAAAATGCAGAGTTGAATTTAAAATGAACTCCATCTGTATGTTAGTCAATGTTTGCATTGGAATAACCTGCATTATAGGTCGGGTGATGAATGGTTTTCACGCAAGTAACTTTGTGATTCTCACTTTAGGTAAGAGGCTGAGGTTGGATTGCAACAAAGACCAATGATGTGGGCTAGTAGATCCATCTGAAATAGGAGGGCACCATCGCAGGAGCAAGGGGCGGAATTGGAGGGCCTTGTTTCCCGACAGGCCCTGCTCTACCCTCGGGTAGAATGAGAGAAGGTGATCGGAGAACCGTCCTGGAAAATAGCGTCATCGCCAAGGACCTACTGCCCCCAATTTCCTACCGAATCCGAGCCGTGGAAAGGGTCGTGACATCGGCCGGTGCCAGAGATGCGCTCACGGTAAAATGCCATCTTGGGTGTTCGCTCTCCACTTCTTTCATCAGTTTTCTGCACCCTTTTTTTTTTACTGCCTGAAGACCGAACATCTTGGCATAACATTTATTTGGATGACCTTTGTTCGAGGGGACTCGTTAGTTGATCACACTTGGGACATTTATTGACATTACTTTCATTACACTTGCTATTAAAGAGATTGTGAAGGGAAAAATATGCCAGGAGAAATATCATATTACATGTAAGCTTGTCAGAGCAAGATTGCTATGCTTGTCTGCGCCATAAAGACGTATGAAATGATAACGACAACTATGCCGTTACGATGTGCGGGCATCTGAATACGTGCAAACCTGCTCATTACGGTTTAGGCTAATACTTTGTGTCATGGTAGTGATATTGAAAGGCGTTGTGTAGGTTGAAGGTAAATGAGAGTGCATTTCTTGCGCTATCTGGATAACCGTATATATACCGTACTGTAAGGAACGCTTTCATGGACCGTTACTCTCCAAACTCAAGCAAACAGATGAGAATTAGGAAGGATTTCAGAGTTTGACACAAATATACACCAAGCAGCAATCTGCAAGAGCCAACTCACTTTGATGATTTTATACGGGACTGGACAGAAGCATATAAGAGCCAACTCATTTTGATGATTTTATACGAGACTGGGCAGAAGCATATAAGAGCCAACTCACTTTGATGATTTTATACGAGACTGGACAGAAGCATATAAGAGCCAACTCACTTTGATGATTTTATACGAGACTGGTTTCACTCTTATGCACACTGGCACACCAAGACTTATGCATTCACACATACATCCATTAGGCCCTATCGTTCACATGCCCTCATTTGTTCAGTCACATAGTCTTTGACTTTATGGACAGGTTTAGGCCTGATTTAAGTGCAGTCAAAACCATGGGAATAAAAACACTGTGGAGCACTGTGCATCCACAGGCGTATCTTCACCAACCTTGCCCCCACACACTGGCCAGACCTTATTCATATAACACTATTTTAGATTCCCCCTTGGGGATTTCCGACACAAGGAACCTTGCACGATATTTTGTTCTCTTACCTATCAAACCGCAATAACCAAAAGCACAACTCAGGCATTTTATCTCAAACTAGAAAGAACGTATGCGAGTGAACGCAATGGAATTATCCACCTTAACTGGATTCTGCCATTCTTATTTCACTCTTCTTTGAACGGAGATCAATACAACATGAATATCTAATATTCATACAGGGGTAAAATCAGAATATCCTGAATTCCAATGGAAATGTGTGGATGTCATAGAATTGTCACGGATGATAGCTTTATTTAATGGAGATTTCGATCAGCAATGAAAACTGCATCGGTTAAAAAAAAAAATAATAAAATGCCTATCTTATATTCTCACTTGATGTAAACGTCACAAGTTGAGGTTTACAGAAACAAGAGTAAGGATTGCATTTAGGCGCTATAATGAAAATTAAATAATTTACATTCAAACTTCAAAATCATGAAGTAAGATACAACCAAATGCACACAATGAGAGGGAAGCGGTCTGTGTCTGTTTTGCTGCAGTCTGTGCAGTCTGGTCAGCCTGTCCATCTTGTGCAGTTGGAGCCTATCGGTTGGAACTCTTGCAACGCTGCCAGGAAGCGCGGGAAATTGGGGAAATGTTCAACCGATTTGCAAAATTGAAGACTTTCCGGCAAGGCTGATTGTGGCTTAATGTTTTGCAATGACCCGTAACAATGTTGACAAGCGAGCGTCGGTTGCCAGACTATCGTTGGCCAGACCAGTCAGGTCCGACAGCCCTGCCAGCCAGCTGACAGCTCAACTCTGACGTAACAGTTTTCCCAGAAAACAAGTGAACGCCGCTTGAAAAGTTGACGACTTTTTTTAGTGAGTGAGTCACTGACAGCATGTCACTGATCTTTTCTTCTCTTCATCTTTAGCTTTCAAAACAAGATCGGCACCCGACCATTTTTTTCCACTAGTGATTTTATTTAGCGCCCTCTGTTGATATCACTACAATCTTCGAGAGATACATTTTTGAGAGGAGGCAATTTAGGAGATGACAAATTAGACTGAAATGAACGTAACCGCACAAGATCGAACCCTAACTGCGCCGATCACTGCACAAATATTTTTATAATGATTTTTGTTTTTACTTGCGTGCCCTCCATCGAGAAACCCTATAAGTGAACATTTCTCGAGCAATCGCTAAAATGAATTGGCGTTTAGCCTAACTTTGTAGGGGGTATTATTTCTTGTGATTCAAGCTGGACATGTGGATGCGCTTAATCTGTGGAATTCCAATAAAACGAGTAGACTGTTGATATGAGCGCTAGCAGCTGAAGGTTTATGGCTGCTTTACAGCGGCACACATCTTCGGGCATCATAAACTAGATTCACAGCCTGGCAATAACATACTAACTTAATTGCTAGAGAACCACATTGAGTCTCGACATATACAACCCTACTGTTTGTTTATGCCGTCATGATTGTAATACACACCATCACAGCAAGTGAAGGAAAAGGGCAAGCCGAACATGAATGCATGCAGACTACAGCGTTCGCCTTACCTCTCTGTGGCCAGCACAATAATGTTGAGTATTCAATCCCAGCCCGCTGGCACGCTGACGACACACCCTATAGTCAGCTCATGCGTGATACCATCCCTTGTCCCTACAGAGTGCACTGACTGGACAACCACGCACTACACTGATTGAACACTCTTGGTGAATACCATACACACAACTAATTTCAAATGTACAGTTTTCATGCATTAGCATATGCGATGCATTATCTTTATTTCATCCGTCTTATACCGTAATACTTTCTTCTCTCTTTATTTCATTCTCTCTATTTTTTGCCATTTCTCAAAACTGTTAAAAAGTTCCCAGTAAACTTTCTTTGTTTGAATTATTTTCAAAAGTTACAAGGCATGATATTTCGATCTATGCTGGACACGACCATGCATCTCAAGGGCAGTATATTTTTTATTCCTCCTCTAAAATAATATTTATAAGCCGTGTACTTTTTACTGTGCTTAGCCTGTTCTACGTAACGGTTACATTTGAATAAATGTCTTGAACTTGTCGACACTGCGTACTTGAAGGTGTGTTTTGAGCATCGTTGGTGTAGGGAATGCCGCCTTTCAAATGCATCGGTATAAATGCTGACATTCATTCTTCCCTGTGATTAAGCAACGGTCCAGAAAAGAGCTTATATTACTTGGAAATAATGCGTGCACATGAGTGCTATTCATGGGCGCACCATAAATCTTGTGTCCATTGATCTCGGTCTAGTTTCTACCCGTGGTCGGCATTCGTTCCTGCAGTCGGCTTATCCACGCCCAGCCAACCAACTCCATTTTAAGGAAGCACAAAGGTCATGACCTTGCCGGGCAGATGCGCACAGCGCACGGTACCAGGTGTAACATGCGTAATACAGACTCAGATACAACTGCACGATGACTCAATTCGACAAAATTCGGAATCAATCATTCAAAAAAGGAGTAAAAAGAAACACTTGATCAGTAGAGGGATGCCTAATGGAGTCGACCGGAATGCATCTTTGTATCTGTCCATCTGTGAGATGTCTGTGGTCCGACCTGTCATTTCATTCCTGGCGATGTGTGGGGAAAACACACACAAAAACCCACCATCCATTGGGCAGAGTGGTTGTGGGGTTCTTCAAGAATGGAAGTTGCTGGGAGTATTCTGACTGTCTCGGTCTCTCCACCCCTCTCTCTCTCTCTCCCACATCAAACGGACGGCAGGGAAGCCGGCAGATTTTTATCACCTCTCCGGCCGCGGCTCGGTACGTGACTCGCGCCCCGTTTGGTGACGGGATGGGGTGGCCGTAGTTTGCACTGCTTCGCCCCCGAGCGGGTCATCTGCACGCTAAATGTTTGCAACTTCACCGAAGATCATTTCTGACACTTGAAATGAATCGGGCCTTCTTCTTCGTCTCTTCACTCCCTCTCTCTTTCATTCTCTTTCTCTCTCTCTTTAAAGCGTGCAACATCAGGCGACATCAGCCTAAGTGATTTAATGGTGGGGTGGGTAAGACGAGAGCTTGGCCGTGGTTCTTTTTATTCCGTCACGATTGAGAATATATTTACAACTGCGAGGGAGTTCGCAGCGTCATCTCGGCGTGCAAAGGAGAGGCGGAGGTCGGTTGTTAAGTCATGCCCCCGAGAAGCCCAGAGCCGACGGGCGGGCTAGGGGTGAGGAAGCCGCCCTCTGTTCGGGTCACGAAGCCTGCGAGGGACGGCCAGTCGTTAGTCGCAACACCAGGGTGACACGGCACCCGTTCAACTTGAGTCTCTCCCTCTCTCCCCTTCCCCAAGCCCTCGCCCCCCACTTAATACTTCTTCTCAACCCATGCAGAACAGTCCCGGTCTCAGCAACATTGGCCCCCCATCTTTGAACAACCACCTAATGAGTGGATTGAATTTCGATTTCTGCGCAAGTCCCAATGATAGTGCATTTGCTTGTTTCTCCGTGAAATAGGGAAAGTATTTCGTTCCTAGTATATGGCCGGCCTTCTAGGAGGGAAGACTTGGCGCAAACAGAAGACGAAGTGACCGTAACTGGAGAGTTATCCAGGACGATGGGTCGGACGCCGTTTTCAAGTGTCCTTTCCAAGAGGGGAATTGACACCTGCCTGCAAGTCGGATGACTATCAGCAAATAACAGCCTCCCCTTCACTAAACCATTCTATCGGGAAAGTGGATATTCCATCAGATAAATGCGGTCAAACTTTGCTATACACTTTCGCAATTTGTTGGGGCTCTTTGGCCAATCTACCCAAACATACTGGCAGTTGTTTTCTACATGGTGATCAGTAGTTGGTCAAACAAAACCGGTAAACGCACGGTAACAAGCATAATACGCGTGGGGAGATTCGTATAGGAACGCTAGCATTGCTGTTGACGGCTGCAGTGACAGGCCTGATTAAGTTGTCTGGTATAGTGCTATAGGAGGTTCAATGATTGGGCCAAGATTTATTGGAAGGTGAGAACTAACCAGATAGGGATTTAAAGGATGGTCCGACTGCCCACGTCTGAGTTGATTATGTAACGTGATCCAAATGGTTCTGATAGGATAGTGTCGTAGCAGTATGATATCATTTAAGGCAAAACTAATAGACACATGTGGTACAAGAGTACATGTACAAGCAATTGAAACTGCACTCTGTAAGCTAATATACTTTGATTGCAAACAATGAATTACATCGAAGCAATGAGAATGGCCGTGCATAGTCCGCTCACATATATCGTAATGAAATAAAAATAGAAATTTTAGCCAGGTATCCGTGATATTCGTCAGAAAAGCTGCCCTAGAGAAATAACCAGGGATTTGCCCGAGTGAATGAAAGGCTGTGTCGGTTTCACTAGCCGGCGATCCGCGAAATCCTTGGGCACACGCCATGCCACAAGCCCCCTTACGTAAAAGACAAGCAGGCCTGGCGAATCCGAAACAAATTGAAGTCGGGCCGCCAGAGACAGTCCGGATGGAGGCTCGCTAAGGCGGGTGGCAAATTCTTGGGCACACGTGTAGACGGATCACCGTAAACCCCGCCAATCCCTGCATATGCAGGCGGAGGAATTGTATGCGAAACACAGTAGCTCCCTCTCCCCCCCCCACGGGGCAATACGATAGCTGTTCCGTTACCGTAAGACATGCCCGCATCGCCAAGGAAGGGGGACACAGTTCGGATGCGAGTTGAAAGGGGGGAGCTGATTTGGGTGGAAGACAAAAGACGGGTCTCAGTGTCCCGACACAATCCCGGCCAAGCCTCTCCTCCCTATTCCCAGCCGAGTCGGCGCGGTGCCGAGTTGAAATGCAATCCACGTGGAGTGAACAGCCCCGCCTGTAATGGACTCTTCACCGCGTCCGTTGCAAGGCGGGCCCCCCTCGCGTGCCCGAGTGGGTGAGGGGGTGGGGGGCACGCAAAATTGTTGAAAACCAATACCCATAACCGCCTAATGTTCGATAATACCGCGCCAGTAACGCAGCGGATTAGTAGACAAGCCCAACACCAGTTCGTGTGACAACCCATGAATAATTCTCTAATTGGACGGATTACAGTAGTGTCAGATTCAGACATATTTTACTTTCATGACGGCGATAGTCTTGCTCCGTCTGAGAATGAAATATAAGGAAGGGACAGAGAGAGAGACAGAGGGAGAGATAGAGAGAAAAAGTCAATTTTGCGTCAGATTACTCAGAGGAGGCGGGCAGAGAAACAGTGCCGGTGGAGGTAAGCCCTACCTCGTCTCTGAGAGGGACGGGCCTGGGGCGACACTCTCTGCTGGGTACACTCATGTCTTTGCCACGGTCCACCGCTGTTGGTTACATTACTACGAGTTCTACTTTATCCAGGCCCGTACGTAATGTCCACAATCGTGTTGGCAAGTCGGTAGGAAGTTGCCCAAATGAGAAAGGAGGGGAACAAACTTTGCTAACTTTGATAAAGACGTCAGGGCAGATGATCATATGCATAACAATATCAATCCACAAATGGGCTTGATTTTTTTTTTACAGGGGCGGGCTATATCTCTCATACAGTCGATTGAGATTGAGTACAAGACTGCGCGATCGACATAAACAGCGCGTGCTGCAGAGTATGAAAAACATGCATTTTTACAATCAATTGCCTGCGCTACAAAATAATACCTTTACGGGGGCAGGCTCGGGTTTGTGCATGACAGTTCATGATTGCCTTACACCGCGTGGAATTAGTGTGAATTTTTTGTTTTCCTGCGAGAAAACAAGCTTCCAAATCCAACGGAAAACCCCCAAGCGGTATGGCGGAGACGAAGACTGACCCCAGCCTCATCCGGGGAATCGTAAAGGGCTCTGTTCGAAATGAAGGCTTAGGCTCGGGCTTGTGTTTCATTTCTCTGACTCGTTATAATGCCACATGTATTGAACAGGAAGCTTTCGATAGCACCTTCTTGAATTCTTTGTACTGGGCACGACAGCAAACCAGCATCCAGCGACACACAATAAGCTGCATTTCCAGGTTGTGTGAAGAGCGACGAAGCTCGAGTCCGAGTCTGAGCCAGGGATTCGTACAGGTTCCTAGTGTCACAAGGGGGTATCGGACGTGCGGTCTCAATGAGGGTTTCAGACGGCCAGCTCCCGTTTGAGGACTCACAAGCAACACATCCACATCGTGCCATCGTCAATGAGTACAGATTTTGTCAACGTGAATCATGCATGCAGCGATTTCCATTAAAATCACGATTCGTTCGTTTGCTATCCCCTGTTGTGCATTACCAAGTGAGGGCGCCATTTCCGCCATCCAGATTGGTGGCCTGCATGTCAATCGTGGCGCTTGGGGTACGGTGGCAACGATGGGTGTCTGGTGTGCTCGAATCGCCCTTCAATCACTGCTCGCCAATTCACAGATTCAAAATGCGTACACGTCACGTTGTCGTTTGCCCGCGCCATTCGATCGTGTCCAGGGTTCAAACGTCATGGACACTAATCACCGCGTAACCTCTCGTCGAGGCATAACCACTCGCAGGCTGTCTCAACAGGCTCATCCTCGTCCCCATGG
Source organism: Luidia sarsii (assembly GCA_949987565.1). Taxonomy (NCBI): domain Eukaryota; kingdom Metazoa; phylum Echinodermata; class Asteroidea; order Paxillosida; family Luidiidae; genus Luidia; species Luidia sarsii. The sequence goes on from OX465113.1 coordinate 5,853,093, forward strand.
GTACGACCCCCGTCGCGCCAGGGTGGTCTTCTGGCGTGCTTTGCGTGATCTTAGTGAAAGCCAAGGCGCACGCGTCCCCTTTGCGCCAAGAATGCACCCCTCCACAACTACCTCTTGCCCTTGCAATGTTAAACCCCATGATTTGCCAGTCCCATTTCCGCTCTTATCCTCTTTGAAATGAAAAAAAAATCCACAATCTCCGGGGAGAGATGGCGGCCATCGCACTAATAGGTTTAATTTATGGAGGGGAGGAGGTGGAGGGGATGAACTTTCCATGCACGTGTGTTAGGGGTCCTGCACTAATTTCACCGTTGACTCAAGAGTCCAATGGGACCCGTGTTGGTTTTTGTACTCACAATAATGGAGTACAATGCTGGAACACGGCCCATGGAAGTGTGTGTTGTCCATCAAGTGCATGCGACCCTGGTAGAAGAATCGGTAGAAACAAACGGCGCTATTTGCAGAGCTGTATTTAGTGTCTACGTCACACGGGCTGGCTATTCAGGAGATCGCACCGTGGCCTGTCATTCACCAGACTGGCTATTTACTTGCCTCGTCTGTCAGTCAGTCAATACGTTACTTGTTTGTTTATCTGTTGTTGGGGTGTTTGGGCGCGTGACGTGCGAGCACACAGCGCATGCTTATTCATCGTGGCACGGACCTCAGTCGTGTGTACAAATAAGCCTGGGAAAGGCAGGGGGAAGAAGCAGGAACTCCCTCCGCACACACCCACTATACCACTACCACCACCACCACCACCACCACCACCACAACCAAAAGGCCGTGCTGTGAATGAGAGAGAGAGAGAGGGAGAAAGAGAGAGAGAGAAAGAGAGAGAAAGAGAGAGGGTGAGAGGTAGGGTGAATCTGTGAATTCGCATTCAACTTCTGAATCAATTATCAGATCATCCTCTTCAAGAGACGTGACGAGCAGCGCGAATTGAATCAGCATTTGCTCGCCGGCCAGATCAGGCCGGACAATTGTTGTCAGCAAACTAGGCGGAGGGTGGGTGTGATGGGGGTAGGGTGTGGTGTGGCTACGGGCGGAGTGGGGGTAGGGTGGGATGGGGGTATAGGGTGGGATGGGATGGGTGGGGGTGAGGGATGGGTGGGGTATCCTCCCTCCCCGTCTGTCCCGTGTGAATCTGCCCCCCCGTCCACAGCCACTCTCCATCGGTCCGCCATGTTCCGCACCGAGTCTGATTGGGGTATGGTTATTACGTCATATTTTTTTTTCGAAATAAGGCAATACAAATGTAAACCACGTTTGACCACAAACTCCCTACTTAAGAACCATGCAGGCAGAGTGTTGGGCAACTCGCTTTGGCCCGGCACTGTTTGCCCATGTGTGCTGCTTTGTTTGATTGCCAACTGTTTCGAGCACCCATCCTATCTCCAAAATACCAGTTGAAAGTTAGGCCTCTCACGAATTTACCGAATAAAGCACGTGGCCGACTTGCAAAGTTGCCTTTCTAGTTGATTGTCTCCCCAAGACAGTAGGAATCGGTTCAAGATAACCTCCAATAATATAGGCCTATACTTCGCACTGAGCGAACATAAACCTCCTGTCACCGCTATCATAATTATACTATCCAAATTGTGTACTTGTACTTGCATGACTGCGGACGACACTATACCATCGGTAACATCCCGTTTCCGGCCTGTTTAGCTTGAAGTGCGCCCCCAGTTTTCCAGTGTGTGTTTCAGTTGAGAAAAGTTGAGAGCCCGCTTATTGTTGGTACATGTATTAGCTTTGTCCAACACAACCCAAAGATCGCTATTCGAAGATGGAACTACTGTATACTATGAGTGAAGACGAAATGGGACTGCGGTGTGAACTGAAACACGGTAATGGTCCCTTCGTAGTGTGTGAGTGGTAGGGGGCTGGCATGTTAAATGTATATAAGCTGTATGTCTACACACCTACTACTACTGTAGCAGACAACCTGGCCTGTCATGGATAACGAGGTCTACCCACCCGTACAGAAAAAAAGGGTTTTTAAACTGGTCTCTCACTGGAGCTAATGCTTAGAAAGGTGGAAAGCACTTCTGGTTCAGTATATGGTGTGTGCTGTATGAAGGAGTGGGCTTACGCACCTATGGTACTAATTAGATTATGTCCAATGAGTTAGGCCTTCTTGCATCTTGTTGGTCGCGTTGCCTTAATCAACAGCGAGCGAGTAGGCGTGGGTTAGACCAGACTATGTCAGCCTTCTGAATTACGCGCCACGCTGATGTACGGTAATGCCCGTACTGCACCCACTTCCAGTGTTGTCTATATAAGTAAGTCCAATAGGCCTACACCTCCCACGCTGTGATCGCCAAGGCTTGTCGCATGTCTGTCAAGAGGAAAAATTCTCAAAAATACAGAGGAACGGAAGTTGCTATCCTAGCAGGAGCTTGCTCAACGGCAGAATGGAAAGGCGACAGACAGATAAAAAGGGGGAGAGGTAACATGATACGGGTGACAAAATAATATAGAAGGCAAGCTGGTTGACGGACTAGGATGAGATCAAAGAGAAGGACATAGAGTAGGAAAGGTATTAGAGGGAAAGGTCCAATGAGCAAACATCACCAAGAAGGGTGGAGGAGGTGAACGCAAAAGAAGGAAAAGTGTCTTGCAGAACTGAGCTGACCATGGACTCATTTTGCTGTACGATACAGGGCAGTTCATGCTGCGGATTGGGCAACACTGCACGTTTAAATCTAACACTAGAGCAATGAGAAGATGCACTAACGCCGTATTTACAATACTGTCCCAGGGAAATTCGGGTTAAAAAACCAAAACAGAGCTGATTAATAAACATAACATAACCGAATCAATGAGATATTTTATAGCCTCACTGGACTTTAGAACATCGGGTCCTTACTCTGCCGCCGCTGAGAAAGGTCCTACTAGGTTTCCAAAAGCCAGGCATTCTTTATTTTTGTTTAGATTAACTTTGCGTTTGAATAATTTTAGTTTGGAAGCGGTTTGCAACAGGTATGTTACTTTAACTATATCATTTTTATAATAAAGACGTTTGGATTGCGCCAATCTTAATCATATCGTAAGGTTCATAATCAGCATTCAAGGTGATAACTGTTGAGTTTTCCAGTACGAGAAGGATATTAATGCTACCTGTATAATCCCGATGTGGTGTGATGTAAAAATCAGTACAGTTAATTAAAATATCTGGTCACAGTATGTAGTCTATGTTACTTGTTCCCCTTTCCAAGCACTGACAGCCTCCACCGATACTGTGTCACCTTACTGGTAGCAACTGATTTGCCTAAACCGACTTTCCCCCGAAATGAAACTCACGGGGATTGTGAAAGCGGGAGAGAGTTGCACCAGGGGTTTCAGTTGGTGTATACATGACCCGGTCAATGCATAGGACAGAATTGCATCAAGTGGCATGTCAGCACTGCCAGTCTTTATCAGCCACTCTAACCATCGGACAATCGGTTGGGTTTTTTTTTAATCAAGGCGTACACTTCCTAATCAACCCCGCGTCGTGGCCGATACGCTGGTATCAGTACCGAAGAGCTTGAGGACTCTCCACAGACTAATAGATAAACAATGTCGGACATAACCCACTTGCTTTATCTCGCTATTTTCTAGCAGATTTCCCACGGAATTCTTTGTGGTATTCAACGCAAACGTGACATTCATGTTTTCATTTCCTTGGCTCCCTCCCCCCATCCCCCCCCCTCTTGAACGGGAGCGCTGTTTTGTCCAACTGTTTATAGGGGATGCCATGCGAATTCGAACGTTTGATGAAAATTCATTTCCCCAAGGAAATTTAGGCGTTCGGCCAAAATCGGGTTGGACCCGGCAGGCTTGGGCGGGGTGGGGGTGGGACAGCCAGGCATAGACACTGTCACGCGCAGGCATGTAGCACGCGGGGATAGCCATGTCCCTATGGGCAAACCCTCCCCGCCTCCCTCCATCACTCGGGTAAGAAAGAGAGAGAGAGGGAGGGAGGGAGAGAGAGAAAGAGAGGTAGAAGGGGGAGAAAGGGAAAACAAAACAAAGCAAAAACCGCACCCTGATGGCCTGGAGCGTGGGACCGAGCCATGGTGATCCACGTTAGCCAGGCCTACACACGCAAAAGAGACTGTCTCTATCTATCTCCCCGTTGCTCTCTCTCTCTCTCTGTTTCTCTCTGCTCATTTCATGACAACTTTCCGTACCATCCTTTATATTAAGTTGGTCACAATTTGGACATCAGTTCACTTGATGAACACTTGGGTGCTGAAATCATTTGAGCGTTTGACACGGCCAGAGTGAATTAAGATCCCCTCTAAATCAAGAGGATCAAGTCCAATCAATAGAGCTCGACAAGTGGGGACGGGGAATGGAGAACTTGGAGAGTAATGCCATTGGGTCGGGCGTCTTGGCGAGCAAGCCAGTGTCTACCCGAAGTCTCCAGTTGAAGACGGCCACACTTGGAATGAGCACGATGAGCAACCTGCCTATACCCTGAAGCCTGCATACCCACAGGCCCGCAGGACTCAAACTGTTCAAAATTAAACGCAGGCCTAATCATCCAATAAACTCACTCAAGTGTCGTGAACGCATTATTCTGCACAGTGGACTTTTGTACAGTGTAGCATAAGTCACAACTCTACTTGCTTAGAAACTTATATAAGTTGGACAATTCAAGGTCAGATTCCTTCGCGCTTCACGAACGCCTCAATTAGTCCTCTTATTTCGCTGCTCCCCCTTTCGACTGATTTGTGTTTTAAATGGTAAACCGGATACCCACGAAATCTGCACGGATGATCGCCCAGCCGAGGCACCGTTAGAACCAGCTACAGGATGAGCGCTTCATTTTGCTCGTACGCCGAGGCGATGAAATCATTTTACAGTGACAGTATGCAGACAGGTAGATTTCTGGTAAAAAGGGAAATAAGGACCACATACCTGATGATGCACCATGATGTATGGAAAGCCATCCATGACAACCAAATCGTTCGTTAGTGGGTGGATATTTGGTTTTATAAGAGAGGGGTGGATTACGTCATGGCATCGCTCACACGAACTTAAGTCTGCATTCCCTGAACGGACCCCTGCGTACTAGAGCAGTGTAAGACGTCTGATGCAATGGACCCACAGCGTTTCGAAAACAAAAATGTTGTAAATCAGCTCACACCGTGAACGTGTCTCTTACGCCGTGCTGCCATTTACCAGAAATTGTATCTTTTATCGTTGTTTTTTTTCTGTACGGATTAAGTTTAACCCAGAAAGACGAGTGCCCCCCGGGGTAGAACCGTGACGGTAAGTCTCGTTGAGGAACACGTCCCTGTGACCCATTATCTGGGTCGTGTTTTTCATTTCCAACATGGCTACTGGGCAGAGACATATCGATAAAACAACAGCAGAACAAATCTGGAAGATCATTACATATTTTCGTTATAGGCAGGATTTTTGCTGCGTGTAAAGAATGGGAAAAAGGTCAACTCAGGCACAGACAACAATTAAATGTAAAGAATGTTTTACTTTCAAAAGAATATGAAATGAAATGCATTCGTATAAGAGCAAAGTACTTTACCGATCATTTGAAAAATAATTGGTCATTATATGGCTTTTTCCAAGGCAATACAATTTTATGGGGTTTGCTCGTTAGCGGTAGAAAATAGTTGGCCTAGTCAATCGTATCATAAAGCGCACAAGGGTACCTATAACAAATTACTCTCATGATACATGTTAATTTTTATACTTCCGACTGCCTGGCGAGTTTATTGTGTATGCAAATTGCAACCTGGTATAGACTCAGTTTTATATCCAGTATGTTGAATATCAATGCATCCTGCGGTGCATTAAGCAAATGTAGCCCTGCTGACAATGCCGCAGCAATGATCTTCGTATATTAACGAATGCAGAATGAAAACGAAGCCGAACGAACTTTTCCCTCAGACGAAATGTCGGTGACATTTTGGTAAGCGTGTACGAATGGTTACTTATCTCAAACCATCGGTTCGCCAATTGTCAGACAGATTTCTTGTCGGATGACGACAAGTGATTTCATTTCAAAACGATTTGGCTCTTATTTCCGTCAGCTTATTTCTATATATACTCCAGTATCCTTATCTGGATAACCTTTTCATCCCAGTGCTAACAACTTTCCTTTTCAACTTCGGTCAAATATGTCTCAATCCAAAATTGTCAAAAACCGCGCACGGCTGCAATATAATTCTGTCAGGTCTAATACAAATCAAGATCCATATCTTCCCTTCCATCTGCTGGATTACTCGAAGAACTCCTGACCGGGAATTAACTTCAATCTTTTGTCCTCGTTGCATCATAGTCGCTATTCTTTTAATTGAAGGCGCATTTCATGACCAGATTCCACCATTCTGGAATCAATTCGTTCCAATTTCCTACAAGAATATGTTTTTATTGGAGTTGATTTACAATCACCTACCTCTCCTACCTAAATTTAACAATCTGTTACTGATCTGCCTGATTTATTTCCTCCCAAATCAATGTTGTCATTCGCCGTCCCAACAGACTTGATTTCTTCATCAATTTACGGTACGGATATAAACGTTACCTGTGGCTTTCCTTTTACATGTCCACCAAACGAGCTGCAAGATCTCAGCAATCCATCATGCGTTTGCATCAGTCTGCATATTTTGTAAGCCGGGCTTTCACCGGGGAGACTGGATGCAGAAAGGTGATTTCTAAGGAGACGTGTCTTCTATAACTGGAACTCGCCAGCCTCGGGAGAATGCAACAATAACCCGTGTGTCACCAGCTACCACTATACCCAGGCCAGGCTTCTGATTCTTTTTTTCCATTTTCTTATCAACAAAGCGCGCCAATTGCTGAAAATTAACTAGAGCGGTACAAATTGGTTTGGGTGCAGAATTTTCCCGAAGCACTTCGTGTGTCTAACCAATAATTGCGCGGGGAGGGCTAGCTACACCCTTCTTTTTTTTCTTGGGCAATGTATAAGAGAGGAAAGCCAGAAGTCTGTCAATTTGACGAGTGTTTGAGTAAGACTGAGTGGTGGCATATTTTTTTCGTCTGCTACTTGGAAGGGGGACCATACATCTTCCGTTCTGACCCACAGACGGTTGGGAATCAATTTTGAAATGAAACTGTGCCCCTTGGACTTGTACAAATATTCTTCTGCCGCGCCTTTCCGCTGCTGGGTTGGAGGGAGAAGGAAGAAAATAGTGGCGCGCCTCAAATATCGGTCAACAGGACTGTCGGCCATTTCTTGGGTCTTTCAGTAGCTGCGAGTAAGAAACAAGAGACAATCAAAATAGTCTTAATTCAAAACCGTGCTCATTAAAAACATAGAATAGTGTGCAGGCGAGATTTCGAACCAGTGCCCAGATAAAAAAAAAACCTCGTTCAGTCCACGGTCAGAAGTACATCCGGAATCCGCTCGTGAAGTTAGCAGGAATTGCCTCGATCCACGCAGCCTTGCTGTCTTTTAAACCCGAGCCCCCCACCCCCCCCCCATGAGATTGATCGTAGATTTTCACCCTTGCAGGTCATTGTAGATTACGGGCCATCCAATGTTAACAGAAAGACTTCCCACTTAGCACTGGGCGGCCTCCTATATTTGTTACCACGCCATTGCATTACAGCAGAGAAAGCCATACGGGGAATGCACTTGCCCATAGCCGTCAGGGAAATTTCGTCGTGGTCGCTATTAACGGCAAGTCCATGTCGTAGACAAACAGAATCTATTTTAACGCTTTTGTTCCCGTTTACAGTGGCTGGAAATAGTCCTGACCCATTTCACGTTGCGGCGTTCCAATTTATGCCTGTTTTTTATACCGTTTTCCAGGGCATATAGAATTGTGGTAGTCGTAAAAGTGCGCCATGGCTGGGTATGCTCCTTGGAGCGCACGTTCGGGTTGGAGAACTTGGCGGTGGCTTTTCTATTTTCTGGATGATGTCGATCACGGATTCACTGCACTCGTATGCATGTTATGAGGGGTCGTGTCATGACGGTTCTTGGGGTCGTTCTGCAAACCTATAACGGACCAACAGCAAACGAAGCAAGGGCCAAACACCTGAGAACAAACGGGGACTGCATGTGCAAAGTCATTTATTTCCCCCCGGTGTGTCCCCAAACCCCCTCTCCCAACCCTCCCAAAAAGGCAATCGGGACTGGCCCTGCCTATGAAACCAAAGAAATCGCCGGGCCACTCTGGAGCCATTTATGAGGGTAAATATTTTGTTTGGTTGGCCATCAAAAGCGCGACACGAGTGCAGAAAATGACTGGATATTGCCCATTGTTGTAACCAATAACTATTTTGTTTGTTGGATGCATATAGGGCCTTTCTGTTGCCTCCAAAAGGGGACTGCCCTACTCTACCCAGGTGTGCTGAACAAACACGTCAATCAATAATGTGCTGTGGTGTGCCAGTGCAACAACCATTTCCACTGTTTGGATGTATTTTTTTTAATAGAAAAAGAGGGGATCAAACATGTCTTATTATTGCAAGCCATCGCACAATCGGCTTCGAAATTGGGGTCTTTGGAAATGGAAAACGGGGTTTCGTCGATTTCTTATCTCTGATGTGTCTATTGATCAATTGCTGCTCAACACGAATCTTGTACAATTCGTCCTATGAGATACGATCATTCATAATCAAGCTAGTAGATTTTGTATACATCATCTGAAATAAATTAAATTCCGGCACGTTTGCAGATAATGTAGCATAATATTGCCGATACTGATTGTATATTTAGTTTCATTGTAATTCATTTTCTCTGCTTCGTTTAACATTCAATTTTCACACGATCCTTGATAACAGCAAAGTATGCCGTACTGTTTATTATAAAATATTGAAAGTTTGCATGAAGCTATCCACGAACAAAGCAACCATCGATGTGATTGATTGTCATGATTTCATAACATAACAGGTGTCGGATTCTAGCGTGCAGGCTGCCAGTTTCTGCTCTGGCGCATTGTGTTAACAAAATTGCATTTCCTCGCCAATTAGCATGGAACGGAATGGACAAAGGAAATCTCCAAAACCACCTGCCAGAGTGAATTTATGAAATATCCTAGTCAACGAAGCGCACAATCGATACTCGATGTGGTGTCAGCTCAGATCAGATCGTTCAAGTCAAAGCGTTCGAAATGGCGTTCCGTTCTATCCAATGTCATCTCTCTTCCCACCATTCCTCGTCATCCAAGTCGCCTTATCACCATTGTGTGGCTGCTGTCTCTCTTCGAGTGCTGCACCGCCAATATCACCCACCCCCATAACAAGCCTGTACAAGAGACCTCCGAACACGCCTAGCGATGGCTTGAAAGAGCCACGATCGAGCTCTGTGTGTCTTGTTTTTAGCCTCTCGTAAAAAAAGGGGGTAACTTTTGACCCTGCTTGAGAAATCTGGGCCAGACTGCAACGAGAGACCGTGGATCGGGGCGCAAGACCAATGAATATACCTCGGGGGCATCTGGCCAAACCCGGCTCAAGTTCACCCCCGACAAAAACGACGCAAACAATTATTACTGTCAAACCTCCCCCACCCACCCCAGTTTGCCTTATACAACAACAGCTGAGTGCACCGCGGTCTAGATTTATTGTACCGCAAACGTGGTACCCGCGGAGTGTTGTAAAAAGCCAACATAAACTCTCATTTCACCGGGAAGAAATGATATGAAGCCCGCTGGATGGCTTGCAGTAAAGACGGTAAGGCCGGCCGCTTTTATGGCCAGCTTTAGTGCAGGTGTTGGCTGGATCGTGGTAACGGCACGAAAGCGCTTAAGGATTATAAACGGTATACTTGTTTTTACAATTTATGTAACGGAAATAGGCTTTGGGTCGGGCCGGAGAACTCTGCGCAAGATCGGTTCCAGGGGAAGGGAAATAAATAAATAAATACATTGAGCATCATAAAAGCTTGGGCCCGTGGTCTATGCAACACGTCCTGATCTACCGACATTACTTCTCTCTTCTCATTACCTCTCATCACCACGAGATGAGCCATCAATGTGGCAGTCAAATACTGAGACCATGCAAAATTGATTATAATGACAATCTTACGCATCACTGCTTCAAGTTTAGTGGAAGACCACCGACATCCGAAATACAATTGGCATCTCACAGGACGGAAGGGCGCCCTCCACATGGGCCTCGGTCATTTCCTTTCCTAGAGGTCCCGGGGCGGTCCATGCCATTGACCCTTTGACCCTTGGTACGGGGAGATCCTTGTGGAGGAATCACTGCACACCGCCCGCCTGACCAACCCCCATACCTGAATACAGACTCATCGACCGAAACCACCCTCACAATCCACCCATCTCCCACCCACATCTACCTACTGGCCACCCCAGCGTTGCTCCCACGCCTGCAACCTGCATGACTGCCACACCCAAATATGTTGTCACCCTCGTAACCACCCAACCCTTTCCCTATACCCAACCCCATCTCGGCGAGCACGCCTTTTTTATGTAGACGGCGGTATATAGCCGTAGTTGTACAATGATTAATGAGCCATCAACCATAAGTCACCAAGGGCAGCGATGAACCATTACTTTTCGGAAACGTCTGTTATCGGGACAGTGAAGAACGTGCTGGTACCCTCACCCACCCATCGAGAATCATCAAGCCGTCTGCTGCCCGCTATAGGACCCCGATTAACACCTGCACTCGGCCAGTCAAGGCCTAACTCCGGCCCGACCACAGCACCGATCGCCCGGCCGCGATTTTTTTCCGTACCACATATACTGTATGGGCCCATATGCAAGGGGTAGGGGAGGAGGCTATACCAGTTGAAGTTAAAGCTAGGGATAGGTTTTCTGCACAGCCAATAAAGGCTTTCTGCACAGCGAATACAACGTAAGCAAATAATCTGAGTGACCTGAGACTCAATTCTTTATACTTTGTGTGTGCACAAACATATGGGCCCATAGCGAATATGTGGTACGGAAAGAAATATCGCCGCCTGGCCGGTCGTCATCACTTGAATGGGCCCGAAAATTGTGGCTAGATTCCGCCCTACCTAAGCCGACTTGTCAGCGGGCCCTCCCAGCTCGAAGGCTTGAGGGGATTGCGGCCGGGTGCGCTTATACGGGTCAACCCATTTGGGTTGGGTCCTTGGGTGACCCAGTGGAAACCAGGGCAGACAACACACGGCCGCATTTTATACAAGCTCATTGGTTTTGATTGGAAACTAGTGAGTGATGTTTGCAGGTCTAAATCCCCCTTTTCATGAAGTGTCGCGTTGGCTCGCCGTTTAAGTCCGTTTTAATATCGACGTGGGTGTCATTCAAGGCACCGTACCCACAGCTCCTACAAGGAAATAAAGCACTGATGTTCGAACCCACTAGAAAGTTACAAGACGCTTTCACGATCTTTCCTATTTAACATAATTTATATGAAATGACACACCCACTATAAGGTAAGCATCTGACAAATCCCTAAAAAGGTTCCATGTGATTTGAGATAAACCTTGAGCTCCGACGCTTCATAGGATTTGTCTTCGAAAAAAGTAGTTCAAAGATGTCGGGGACGATCAGAACTTTTTTCCAGGATCTGTTGTATCAGACATCCTTTCATCATCACAATCAGCATCCTATCTACGGTTGGATATAATACAGAAATCCACAAGTCCATGACATTAAACCAATATGTACTTATAAACTCTACATAGTATGAAGACACTGGAAGAAATTGTATGTTCATTTTTGAATTTGCCCTGGCTGTTAAAACCTTTGCAGCTTTGGCAGAGAATCATTTGTCATTCCGTGCATGAACGTCGTGTCCTCCGAAAAGGCCTGGGCATTAGGGCGAGCATGGCAGCTGATAGGGGCCTGAGCACCATGCCGCGGTCGTCCAGCAAATCGTGTCTCCAGACTTCTCCTTAACGAAGCTGACCAAATAAAATGGCATCGGGTGCATCATCTATAACCATTTACGACATCAATACACAGGGCATCTGTAGAAGCCTGCCGTTACTATGCTACAAGGGGCCGCGGGATATGGATACTTTATAACGATTTCTCAGCCGGTCCAACGATCACAACCAAAATGTCATCCTTGTATCTACTGCGCAACGACATTTGTATACCGTTGTATGTATTCTGACTGTGCAGGTAGGTTTGTGACGTCCCTCCAAACATCAAACCCTAAAATTAAAAGCCCCCAAAGAAATAAAGAGTTGAAATCTAAAGATTAAAACAAAACAAGACAGCCGGTGGGGAGATTGCGAGAGGGATTTTTCATTGCTCACATAGGCATGTGGAATACCGAGGCAGACGGTTACAAGTCCTTTTGCACTTTCCCCTGGAAAAAAGGGTGCCTATTTCATCAGGCTGAATAAAGAACCATTGAAATGACGCGAAATCAATCAGTAAAAGCCTTTTGTTAAAAGACACCTTCCCGATATAATTGGCATCACCTGTGTCTTGGACATTCTATATTCTGGTTTCAGATGAAGCTGTGATTAAAGAAAACAAATCACAATTATTCGGATGGAGTTGAGTTGCCTCCTTCCTTAAATAGATACGCGTGAGTTGGCCGCCAACACCGAGGGGACTGCGCAAGCGCAGCGGAAATCTAGCACACTAATGCTCGGAAAATCGGTTAATCTAAGAGGTCAGGGGTCAGGCTACACAAACAACTGATTATCTGATTGGAAGATGTTTTACACTTTTGGGGCCAAACGTTGCCTTTGTTGGGCCACGATGTAATAACACGGCGAGGCAGCGTGCAATCCATCACGCGGAGGCTAGGCGACATATACGTGTTGGAGATGTCCTCTAGCCTTATGTACAGGCACGTTTCCCCTAAGCCTCATGGGATAGACCCATAGTGCGTTTGCGCCCCCCCCCCCCTCGCCCCAACAAAAAGTAATAGAAAAAAACGCGGGAAACTAAAATTAACACATTTACCCCGAAATTTTTGAAATTTCTTCCACAGGGCTACTTGGGGGTTCAATCCCACGGTTTGTCTCTACTTTGTGGGAGTGGGTGAGTAGGGCAATTTGGTCGCCATGGAAACTATAGTCATTTTAATAATTCCAGTGGGCGATCGGTGTGAAAAAGTGCATCGTCGAGCCAAGTGTACTATGAGTGAATCGATATGCTATTGATTCAAGAGTTCACACTTTTCTGGGTTGTTTTTTGCTTGGCTTGCTTGAGCCGGTGATCGCGGGCACTTTTTTTTTTTAATTTCCCTCCTTACACCCTTCCCAAATCTAGGCCTCTTGTTTGCCGTGGCTGTTTGAGAGATTCACAGCTTGTGGGCTGGGCACGGCTCCACGGCTCCCCAAGGAGACACGCTGTGTATTCCGGCTGTGTTTCCTCGTTTGCTTTCGCATCACGCCAGAAGTTGGAGGCAAAGTTCTTTTTTTTTTTTCGTCTTGTTCCTTGCAATCTTCTTCACTCTCTTCCACAACTTCATCTTCTGGATGTTTTACCGAAGTTTTCCCCGCAGCCCTCAGAACTGGCTCGACAAGTCTGAATTATTAAAGGAATCTCGGTCGGTGAGATATTTGGTGAGCAATAGCGGTACGGGGATGGGACTTGGCTGCTCGGATTGGGGAGGGAGGGGGTTGTTGTGAGGTGTGACCCAGGTCCCCATGGGTGAGACGGGAGGGTGCATGCCTGGACCAATCTGCCATCATGAATGATTTGACGCCTACATGTAAGGCCATGCAGCGTTAGCTTCCACGTGAGGCATGCGACAAGGCGTCGTTGGCGAGTAAGACAATGTAGTTCCGTGGTATTATAACGTTTCGATCCTAGCCGGACATTTTCTCAAGAAAGGCATTTTACCGTTGAGAAAGATCTTGTCAGGATCGAAACGCCAGGCCCTCGATTTTTTTGAGAGTTTCGAAGACGGAATGGAATTCGAACTTCGGGTGAATTAACCTCCAAACCCTTTCTCAAGTAACCAATATCGCCTTGTTCAGTCTTCATCAACTGATGGACTTCATCAACTTCACAAGGTACTTCCTTCATAGTTCTCGTGGAACTCGTAGGATCCGAGGCCAGACCACAAGAGGGCGTACCGAGCACAAACTTATCGTCTGAGGGGACGGTTACGAGACCTCTGAGCTCTTGTATCTTCGAAACGAATCAGCGTCTCGTTCCTTTGAAAAGCGACATAGAATCAGGATACAGTTTTGTTTTGGGTTTTCTTGGGGGCGGTAAAATCCGTCCTTAAATGCCGTGCACTTTTTTTCATGATAAATTGAGGTGAGTAGAATGAAACACATGGTTTATTCCTGGTATTACGATCGTCAGAGCGTCACGTAGCCAACGAAAAGGCATGAGAGTAAATCGGTGATAGTGACATCTTGGATGATCTGCGTCATACTGTTGTTGTGGGGCTTTTAACAAAATATTCCATTAGATGATACAATATGAGAATAAAGACTTGAGTGCAAAATGGTGCAAACATGTCTGAAAAGGCAGACCCTGATAAGTAGCGATGCAATGCATCCAAGCAAGACTTGTTATCAATGCGATGTCTTTTATACACGAAGAAAGTGTGGACTAGGCCTATAACCAACGGGATCCGATGCTAAGCATCTAGTAACTGGTTCTAGTTCTCATGCATGAATATGCAAACACACACCAGTCAGGCTCTATACTAACTAGAACTACTGTGGATCAGGGCTCTCATTTCACACATGTTTGTCCCTTAATGTGCGTTTCATATTATTCCTTTTCACCCGTACAAAGTTTACGTTGGTATTTTGCAAAGGATTGAGATTCTCCAGGGGGTTAACCCCAACCCTCCAAATTAAATCTTGATAGTCTTCAAACATTCTGCCCTTACTGTATATATCATTGGAATTAATAGTTGTATTGTTATATTTTTAAATGGCAATAAAACAGAACTGTTGAGGAGGGTTTGGTGGATACACCGAGGCATTGTCTGCCGGGATGTGGACAATTTGGACGCCGAAGAAAAGAGGGTGTGGACCGTACGTGACTCGGCCGACTTGAGAGCCATAGGCACGGCATTGTTCGTCACCTAAATGTGCTAAGTTCAGGGAGCTCTTGCGATGGATGTCATGAATACCCAGTAACCCGACACCGCTGATCCCAAGGGAAGCGCTCCAGGCTAAATTCCCCCTTCCCACACCAAAACCACCATCACCACCACCACCACCACCACCACGAAGACGAAACAATGTCTTTAAAAAGAAGTTGGTCGGAAGATTCGACAAAACAGTGAGGACGCAGCGGCGAAAGGGACCGGCTATCAGCGCGGGTCGAATATGTAGATGTGCGGTGCGAGGTTGCTTTTCCACACTCGCTGCCGCTCGCGACTGCGCCGTCCTGGCGTGGGAGAGAACGGCTTAGAAGACCAACCTCCCCAGCGCTTTGTCCAATCCCTATTTCGTGTGCTATTTCGAATCGCCGGCCTGATTGCAAGGCACTGATTAGCGCGCTGATCTGGAGCATGTAGGGTTGCATAACCCGCGTCCGAAATAAGAAAACTGCCCACGGCTCGAACTTCGCCAGAAAAATCCTCTCACCGCATGCCCGCGAACGATCTTACCGTACAACTCGTCTCGATGACCGCCTAGCCTCAGGCCATCTATACGATGTGCGCCCGATGTCCCGTCGGACTTCTAAACACATTGCAAGATACTATAGAGAGTGCTTGTAATCAGTCCAGCCTAGGCCCGCATTACAATGCAATTGACGAGCCCGAATTGATTCGTCAATTTCAACTATTGATGTGAAAACAGCCACGTCTGTAACCACCTACTTCTTGACTAACAGTGTGGCGTGGGGCTGGCAAATACAGCCTTCTATGCACGACAATGCATCTCAGATGTTGCTCGATAAACACAATTTTGAATGTCCAAAAAATAAACCGCCCATGCAATTACCCCCATGTAAGTATTCTGAAATAATGGCAATATTTGTGAATTATCATAATGCTCTTTTTTTCTGATGAAGTTTTGGTCAGCATTAACAAAATAAACATATTTTATAAACAAGAGCTTTTGATCTTAATAATGTTACCGTTTATTGCATAGGCCTACTATGAAAAAAGACCGTACGTTGATTCATATGACAACAGTACACTGAGATGCATATATTACTTACGGATATCTAAGTGGCCGCCTGACCGCTAATGACAATGCTTAATTAATCATGATGTGAATGGCCACTGCCTAGTGGCCTTGTATTGTGACCCTTCCCATCGGGTCCATCAGTACCGAGAGCGTGTCCAGCCTCGCCGCCCATCTCCATCTGGGTCAGGTGCTGGTCAGACTGACCATGCACTCCGCGCAAACAATGCCGGCCTGTCTTGGGCCATCTGATTCCTCTTCAGTCGGTAACTGTACACGGCGGAGCCGGGCTCTGCGGTGGACGGGAAGAGTACTTTCGCCCGGTGCTGTCGGCGAGGGACGGATTGCAGACGAGAAGGATACCCCGTCGTTAGGAAGAAGATAGCTACAGCCTTGCTAAGGTCACTTTCAAGACGGATCATTCCTGAGGGAGCACGCTGTGGCACACAGCTCGTAACCATTTAGTAACGCCATCAGTCAAGATATATAGGCCAACAAACCGGTTACCCTTTTTTTCGGTAGCGCAGCCGGATATGCGGGCACGATTAACAGAAACTGGGAGTCTGGCTTCAAAGCCATAGATGAAGAAAATCTTCAGGTCTCCCTCGAATTCAACACATTTCAACACATTTCGACAAAATCTAAATGAAAATGAGCTTCTGACGTCAAAATTGGCAAGGCGTGATCATACGACCGATAAACCCCTTTGACAGAACAATTGAAGAATGGTGTAGGGCCATGGTGGAGGCTTCTTATCCGTAAATAGAGGGGACATAGCATGGACGGATGACCAATGCACTGGCTTAACACCTGGACGGATCACATAGCTATATAATGACATAAAGTGTAGGCCCTATAGTTATATGCCTAGTGCAAAGGTGCTGAAAACTGCTTACTGTACTAACAGACCCGAATGAAAAGTGTAAATGGGCCTGATGTTTCGATATAGCAGAACCTTTCTCAAATGAGATTTGAAGGCTTTCATGGTGAGAATAGCAGAAGGAGTAGGTTTGCGGTGTCACCATGCAAAATTCTCTTTTGTGAGTGTGTGCGGTTCTTCCGGTTCTTTTCAGAACCACACATAGGCCTACTCAAAAAGAGAATTTCGCATGGTGTCACTGCAAACCTAATCCTTCAACCTTTCTAAAACCTATAATGTGTTCAAGAGAATCCTACCGGGATCGAAACGCCAGGCCCTCTACATTTTTTTTAGAAGTAATGTTTTTGTGTCAGTCGAACTCCGAAGGTTTTTCCAATTTTGGATTATTTGTTCATTCAAAAGAAAACGTGAAGAGAATACAGCATATTGCTATACGGTCTAATCAGTCGTTTTGATCTTCCGTTTGTAGTTGTGTACATGGAAAGGAGGCGTATGTTCTGTACATGGGTACTGCATTATAATTCTGAACAGAATTCATCTTTGTGTCAGTCATCACGTGGATCGCCGTGAACTATACACGGAAGCAAATCACCGACCAACCCTCGCTCAAGCTGCCGTCAATTCGAGCTAAAACACCGCCTGTCCGTCATCGGCCTACTCGCTGAAGCTTGTTATTATGGGACCTCCTCACACCCTTATGTGTAACTCACCACCCCGCCCCCTTCCCCAATAAGGGACCTGGTGTGGGGAAGGTGTTGAGAGGAAACATAAAAACTGAATCAGCAAATGTCAAATGTTTATTTACTCAGAGACGTATAACGGTCTGCAGGAAGCAAATAGGCCAAATGATTTGTTTCATCAATGAGGCAGATTTGTTTCTTCACTGATATAGGTAAGTAAGGTAAGGGCCAAACAATTTTTGAAAGATGTCTTCATTCTGAAGGCAAGGAATCGCTAGGGTCAACCATTCTGCCAATTGCATTTGACGTATGGCCAGAACTTCAATTTATGATCGTTTGTTGTTATGCGGTAATGACAGCTGTCAAGCTATGCAGCTACACGCAACGAATACTGAACGATGCAGACAAAGTCTGTCTTCGGAATGACACATCATAATAAGGCTTTCTTCAACGTAGTAAAGGTAAATGATTACGGTACGTGTCCCATCCAATCTACACACAACTAAGCCACAGTTTGAATTCCATTTGCCAAGTGGCTCTTTTTAAGTATTATTTTTTCAACCCAATATTCAAATCCATAAGCGTCTGTACCGCATTTCAGAAACTAGAAAATAGCAATTGTAATACATCCCACCTTTCTCGGAACGGTATATAGGCCGTGATATTTGACGGGATGCTTGCAAAACATGTTTGCAAACGTCTTGTTCTATATAGGCCTAGTGTTAAACGTATAAAATATCTTATTGGACAAGATTAGGGCTTACGGTAATTATTACGTCTGACTATTCGAGTTCTCAAGACTGTACATAATGGTAAAAGAAAAGGAAAATCCATTTTGTCATTGCATTAAAATTCCCTGTGCACAACTGAGAAAATACGTTTTTGGCAAATGAGCTATTACCATGCACTCCTTTTCCCTTTCGATGCATGCGATCAATATTCTGTCATGGAAGAAAAGACGTCTTTTCTTAACCCTTTACACTTTTCAGATACACAATGCAATGAAAACAGCAAGCTAGGTGTACAGACCCACCCATCGGCATTGGTATACTGAGCGAAAGGTCTGATACGTTGTCCAACTCCAAACTCCTCCCCTCGGAAGCATCTCTTTTGGAGCCTTTTATTTTGATAGCGACGTGGTCCGTTTTAAAATGAAAAGCCCATGGAATTTGTGCTTGAAAGACGATTCCTTCAAAACAATGACGGGGAGGGTTGCCTTCATTAGAGCGCTCCCATTCCAGAATGTCGCCCGCGGCAACAAACATTTTTACACAGTAGTCAAAACCTGGATTGATTTTGAACCAATAGTATCTCCTCTTCCGATCATCCCTCAACGCGCAGCGGGCTCCTCTCGGGAGCGAGCCCGGGGGCAAAGCTCGGAACTCCCCCGGGCTGTTGAGCAAACTCTCGGTTGGGGAACGGAGACCGATGACCAAGGCACGACAGGTTCCCCCTTCTATGCCCGTCCGGTTCAGCAGCGGGTGTTGATAGGGTGATTAAACGGGCCTACACCTTTAAATCGATCATTTCAAATGGATGCATCGGTAACCCTATCTACAGCCCGCTAGAAAGAGGATTAAAGCATAATTCCAAAAATTACTCCCGGAGGTTGAAATCTGGTAAATAATACCCCGAAATCAAATTAAGGTATTTACTGATTTTAGTCAAAGTGGATCTAAAGGTTAGAAAGGTTATACTGGTGTTTAGTGACAAGAGTCCATTTGTTTAAATGTCTATTCATAAAAAGGCATTTACGTCTTACTGTTCTTTTCCCACTTCCAACTCAAACGAAATCAAGGTACAAAGCAACTTCCTCGCAAGTTAATGACAAGATTTCCGCGGGTCAAAAACAGGGTTTCTACCGAGATGATCATATTAAAAATCCGATTTTATCAATAGGTTTAAAAGGACGCGGCCGGGGTTCACGGACGAGAATCATATTTTCTAACTTTCCTTCAAGATATGTCATTTTTGCTATCCTATATAGTACGTTAAAAATCAAATTACGGTGTCTATAAATTGCGCGGGTTGTCCATCTTCAAGCGTTAATTTTACATGGTCGTATTTAAAATCCGGCCCAATGCTTATTAGTCACGGACTTTCACGGCAAGATGCACTATGCATGCGCCACGGACATTTCGCAAATATACTTAATTTGTGTCGATCCTTAAAAGTTCATGGGATGTGACTTTTGAAAGACAAATCGCCTTGTGAAGGGGTGGTATTTTTTTTTCGATCGATCAATATATAGCATGGGAGGAATGCAGTTATTAATCAATGCCATATTTTGTGAGAGCAAGTTCCGGAGTGATTTGAAACTGTTGATAATTCAATTGGAGAAATGTACGCACGCCCCAGTCTCCTGAGTACGCCACGAAGACCCCCACCGTCTGAAACAATAAAGCCGGAGTTTTATCTGCGTCGCGGGAGGCTTCCGCCCGCCTCCTCTTTGCATCGCCCGGGGAAGAGCGTCAGAAGACGGCGAGTTGTAAGCAGGCCTGCGCTGGTGATTGTGATGGGTCGGGTGTGGCGGGGAGACAGCTCCCTTCCTCCCGCCGATGGATCGAGTACGGCACGCTGAAAGACGACGTGCTGGCATTTGCCAGCTTCCTCTTATTCTTCTCCTGTCCGTGATGGGGCAGTGGAGATTCGGCATAGGCAAAACACACAGTGTAAAAGGGCAGACGAACGGTAACTCAAGAATCCGCCCAATTACTCGGTTCCTTTGTCACGGTGGTCCGAGGCTTTGTTTTTTTCGATGAGATAAACCCATCCAAGCACGTGCCGAGAAGCGACAAAAATAAAAGCAAAATTCGCAATAGTCCTGTCACGGGTATAGGCCGACATCACGAATTACGCGTCGACTTATGGATTATCACAAAATAATCGTAGAATGGGTAACGTTTCATGGCCGAAAATATTAGTATTGCCTGCATCCAAATTCATGACGATTATCAGTCGGCGCATTTATAATGCCTTCGCCCGCCACATAAATAACGAAAACTCGAAAGTTTGAGGGCAGTTTGACGTCGTTTGTTTGGGCATTCTCGCTACAATCGTAATTGATTTTGCGAGCAATTTTGCGAGTGCAAACCAAAAAAAAAAAGGCCTAAAAGGGAAGAAGAGCAGCGTTGATCACAAGCTGTGCAGTGCCATTCACCCGGCGAGAAAATACAGGCAGGAAGCTGGAGTGTTATGCAATACTTGGGATTTCAACCAATCTGATTGCGGGTTGTGATTGGAACGCGCTCCAAGACTGGAGCACTTAATTCCCTCAGACTCTGAAGAAAAAAATAGCCGAGGAAAAAGCCCAGGGTAACATTGTCTCAAGACCCGTCCATTGTGCACTACGAGTCATATCGAGCGGAGATGAGCAGCCAAGCGAACTTAACCAAACAAGTGGGACATTTTTCCAGAAGCGGGTAACCTAGCTTTTTGCAGCCAGAATGGGAAGACTAAACAATCAGATAGCACCAAGCCGTCAAATGGAAAGGCAAAATGTGATTTTTGGCTAAAAGGTGAAAATGAGAACAAAGGAAATATTTTTGTAAACTGGGGCTACTGCGGCTTAAAAGCCAAATTTTGAGTTGGACTGCAACGAGGAATTGTGGCAATCTTGAGGTAAAACCGCAGTTGAGTGGGAAAGCAAAACAACAATCTAATGTGATTTCACTGTAATGGCTGCTGGAGTTTAATGCACAAACACAATGGCGGACACGTCACCCTTTTCTTTCCGGCCACAATCAAGCCACGAAGATTACTGGTCTCACCCTATAGGACGTTCACACTCGGGGCCAGTCTGGCGCAGTTTGCAAACTTTCAAAAGTTTATTGTTCCTTTATTCCAGTCATTCACGTCAAAACCCTCAGACATCTGCGCGGCATATACGTTTTAAACGTCGTGATAAAAAAAAATAATGATTTCATCGAAGCTGAGGACGGATTGATATCGTGGAAGAAGGTATTAACTCGCGTGAGTCTAAACTGATCAATTTTTGCGATAGGCATTCATCTTTCCTTAACCAGTGTCTCCCTACATGAACAAAAAATGGAATATATCTTTACTTGAAAGTCTAATACTGATATGGATTTTTTTTAAATTAAAAATCAATTCAAAACTAAATCTCCTGGTAATTGAATTTGGATTTGATATCAATGCATATCTGAAAGAGGTGAAATAGATGCCATTGTTATTTGTAAAACGGCTCATGGATAACCGTTGTGTAATATTGAAACTTCCAAATAAACGCTTTATTTCCTTATCATTGGCCTTTGATTGGATACATTGCTGACTGCAAATGATATTGGGAGAGGATATAGTCTCTTTGTCGGCAGTATAGCTGTGACGGGAAGCCGCTTTGACTGCACCGCAGCACTGACAGAATGATGTATCCCTACTTGCTGTTGGGTACTATTAAACACGTTCATCCCGATGAAAGCCAGCTAGCTCGGTTTCAAAGTGTGGCCGGCCGTGCGGGGAAGAGGCGCTATGATGCACGGATGTCATAGCCACATCGTACACACAGTGGCTGCCCGTGGTCTGTTCGCGTTGTGCACGGGGCTGCTCTGTTTGCCGGACAGGGCAGGCGTGTAACTGTGCTACAAACGATGGAAATGCCAGACGAAGAATGACCCGTCGCTTTCCCGTTGTAGGATTTCCATCAATCTTGTCGAACCAGGGGAGCCGTATACTCTCCCGCACAGCGACAGGAAAACCGCCAAGAAACCCAATTAACGGCAACACGGCCACTTACTAGGCAAGAGTGGACCAGAAATGAAGCCAGGCTGTAGTCCCCAAAGTCCATATTGCCTCAAATTGTCACGTGTTCACTCTTGGTGTTCAATTCTACAATGCGATCGCTCGGTTGGTCTAATTAAGTAGAAGAATGTGGACGCTTGAATTAATTGTTTTAAAGATAGGAACTTGCACTGTGTAACACATTTACGCGTTGATCACATTAGGAACCACCTTTTTTCCCAGTGAATCAGATTCCTTACCTAGACTTCAACGAGACGAAGAGACGAGGAGACCGATTCCTTGCTGGGTCTTGCAACCACATGAGGGCGCTGTTAACGAACGCTGTATAAATGCGTAAACAATGGAGATCATTTTATAAAGAGGGCGATTAAAAAGAGTTGAATCAATACTTATAGCCATTGGTGATGTAGCTCCACCTTGGGAAAAACACTTGGATTTCATTTTCAGTCTGAGGCACCGGGAGGTTATGATACTGACCGACGCAATAATGATCACTAGCTCTATGAATATTGTAATTAACATCACGATAAAACATTTTACAACGTTTCCTTCTGCCATTTTCTATGCAAAGTATTTAATGGGGACATGGGTCGGTAAAGTGCGCTTGACATTACTGAATGCTTGTGCCCGTATGGCCGGCGACAACAAAATCAATGAGCCAAACCCAAACCCCAAAACGATTCAATCTTTGTTGGATACTGATTTCATTGTTGATCATTCGCATTGTTAAATGGGGTATAACCATGACGGCAATCACACGGACTCAAGACGACTATTGGCGCGTTCTGGACGGTTTTCTATCCGTCCAAACGAACAGCCAGGTGCACTCACTGACTTCATACTTTGAAAACTTTCATCATGGGCAAGGCAATTGCTCAACGCGAGAGGTTGACGATGAATTCAAGTTAGAGTATAATTATATTCAATACATGTTTGCAACTATTACTATTACTATTAATATTGCTATTGCTATTACCATTATACTTTTACTATAACTATTACTATTACTATTACTATTACTATTGCTATTACTATTACTATTACTATTACTATTACTATTACTTTTACTATTACTATTACTATTACTATTGCTATTACTATTACCATTACTATCACCATTACTATAACATTCGTCAGCACTCAAATGAGAATTGCTGCAACTGCCTCATATTCAACACTAAACAGCCACATTCCTTAACCACAGATGAAACTCATAGTTTATATACATTGTTAGCGAAATGAAATTACTTATTACCTAAAGTAGAAATCCTTGCTCTTTTTGTTTCAATAGACTTACCATAAACGCAAAAACGCACCATTTGAATTTCATGCACGAATAAATGAATGGGTTACAGCCGCACTTCTTTTGCTCGAAACTAAAATCCGTCAGAAATGATCAGGATTGACTCGACTAAATCCGCCTGCTATCAGATCAATAAATGCCTTTGGGGTTGGGCTGAGTTGATGGCCTTGGGTCGTCATGGAATGAGTTATGAAATAGCTGTTAGAATACAAATGAACAAATTACCAAGTTCATCGGCCCTGCGCCCCGCATTTGTTTTCCATCAGTCAATCGACTGGATGAATAAATTTACCTGTTTTTCAACCAGTACATGTTGTTTAAAAGATGTTTAATTTCTATTCTTTTATTTTATTTCCTAGCCAATGACCGACATTCGTACACTGACCGGTTCGTACACTCATCTATTCTTTATTTTGGCTAATCTTTCTGTATTTGATTTTCCAAACCTAAAGACTGCTGAAGACAAAATATTCTTCCGAAAATAGTTTGAACGTCAGTTTTTGCCTTTATAGGATACACAATACATATTTATGTTGGCCACAAGCTGTGATATCCAGATAGAGACGTCATCACACCAATCATCCAAATTCCTTTGTGACGATTACGAGGAAGAAAACAAAACAAGAAAGGTCACCTTTCGACCAGCAGGCCCAATTTAGAGGAGAAGCAGATGGGGAGGGTCCGTTGACTGCCCATCCGATGCCGTTAATAGGAAACATTACACGGTCGTGGATGGAGGGAACAAACATACCAACGAGCAGGGCGAGGTGACGATGAAAAGAAACAATTCCGGTTGCAGTTGGTGGCGTTGAACTCAGTAGCAACGCAGGACCACGTGCACAGCAGAAGTGAGGCAGCTCCATCCAACTTGCAACGCAAGTCATCTGTGGCACGTACTCCATTAGGCCACCATTATGATATTTTGTGTTTAAATATATGCAGCACTACATTTAATTTCAGATAGTTTTGAATATAGGTTGTATTGGACGTGTGCATCTGTTCTCTAAAACAGCTTAGGCCATGCAGTGAATTTAAGGCACTCCAAGAAAACAGTACCAGTATTATATAATCTGAACCAGTCCTTAATAGAAGTCAACGAAGTCAAACGTACAACAACCAGGCGAGTCTCTGACATCCCTTACATGGAACTAATATGATGACCTTTCGCTGCCATGCCCAACTCCACGGAAGTATTTCCCAATTTTCGTTGGCCCTTCGATGGCCCAAAATCCCAGTCAACAACTAATCATTTGCCAGTAATTGCACCGGTGTAGGATTGTGGCCGAAAAAGGGCACATTGCAGGCAATTTATGAAACAGAAAGTGTAACGCAAGAAGCAAATGATGTTTCTCGCGGTCGCCAAAACGAAACGCTGAAGGATTTAAGAGGGCTGTTTCGCGCTCAATTTGCAGTGATTTGTGCGGCGTGCTCAGCCTTCAAAAACTGGGCTGAAATATTGCCTCGCAGAAATGTATATCGCCGCTATACATGTCGTGATAGGATACACACGTTATGACATTTAGAGCCGATTGGTTGCAGGGATATTTTAGCCTAGCGCCAGCTGTGAGTGTGTATGGCTCCCTCCATGATGGGTCGAACTTCCCGCAAACCCGCAGCGGACGCTGATCAGTGGGCCGTTTGAATCACCCGGGCGGGGTAGCCTCTTGGAAAACTCTGGACCGGATCCGAATGGCATGATCGTCATGTCGCGTGCCATTTGCAGGGAATTTCGGGGAATATTTTGAGCACGCTGAGTGTCATTCTTAAAACGGGGGAGCTACGGAGCTATAGCATCACTCGGCACTTGTGCATCGGTTGAACCCGAAGGTGTTCTTGGGTTCATGTGGTTTCAACTAAGATAAACTGGCAAATTTCCACCCTCACAAGCCATGAAGGTGTATGTGCTGGCCACGGTCCAGTGGGCAGACTTCCCCGTTATCGTCTGGGCAGGCTCCGTGCCCAGCACTCCCCACGGACCGGGCAGCCAGGCTGCCACCCCCTCACAGAGGTCCCCTCCCCAGCCCCCTCCCCAGCCCCCTCCCCCTCCCCCTCCCCCGTCCTTGATGACCGTATAACCACAACTTCTCCTGGATGTACGCGGCTGACTTGACGCGGGTCAGACCTGAGGGCAGCACGGAGGGACATGGCCACGTCTGCCGTTTAAAGGCGGAATCTGGCCATTTCACGCCAAATAGAGTTGCCTATAAATACTGTAATGATCGGCGGTTGTTGGATGGGAGCTGTCCCCCCTCACAGACTCATGATTTCGAGGCAGGTTGTTCGATGAAGGTTAATCGCCTTCAAGCGTACACAAAATTATACGCCACCAACATCTTATCAGCGAGTAACATAGGAATTTACAGCAGGGACTCGTGTTCTTGCTCTGGGCACGGTCAGTGTCAGCTATATCCCGGACCCATTTTCGTCTGTGCGATACGTTTCTGATGAAGGGTACACGATGTGTCCTGAAGTAGCCTCAGCTCTATATGCCCCAGCACAGCAATCTCCTACTGACTCGACTCAACAAACTGACGCATTATGCTGATAGAACCTTTCACCAACTCGGAGAAGCTAAGTTTTTCACCAGATTTTTTCCCGACATTGATTTTTCCCAAAGATAAACGGTCCGAGTCGAGATAAGTGAATTGGTGGCGGACTATTTTTCTCTTTGTTCTGCAGTCTTTCAGGAGACTGCAAGGCAGCGTATTTCCCCATCTTTTTTAGTTCAAGGGGTCTATAGGTGGGTGCATAGTTTCCCAGCCGGAGCATTGGACAAACACATTAACCTAGACTGTAATTGGGTTACTGCCGGCAAGAGGAAGTCCAGAAATGCAATGGCTCTCCCAAGTTGAATAACTTTTGCAGTCGTCTGCCAAAATATTATTCAGGGGTGGCTGTGGGGGAATCTGGGGGGGGGGCGTTTGGGATTGGGGATCAGACTCTCAATTGGAGAGATTTGTCCCGTGGAAGTGCTCGTAAACCCCAGTCGCCGGTGACATTTGGAGGAAAATGCCAAACAATGGCAGAGGAAATGGTTTGTCTGAATGGTGGCTTAGCAGAAAGGTTTAGTTTCCAAAATCATCACCTTAAACTTAAAGGAGGCTGATGGATGCCTGGATCCGATGGAATGGGGGTACCAACGACAGCGGTGGCGGGTGCACATTCACTACACCAAACGGATGGTCCCCGTCGGTATCTCACTAAACGTCTGGCATGCATTTTCATACTGAAATGTTCAAACCTCAAAGGCCGATTGTTTGATTCCAAATATCGCATCATCTTTAAATCAACGGGAAGCATTTGACCACATTTTGGGTGGGACTTGCTCAGTATTGATTAATCTCAATACTGGTAAGTTCTATTCCAGATATTGGCCAAAATGTTTAACCTCTTATCCATACTTTTGGTATTCCAAACAATACTGAGAAGGCTCAATTATACGCCAATCCGGTTTGCTTACTTGACATTTGCACATTTTCCCCGTACGCCTATGCGTCATTATATGTTTGCTGCAGTTACATTTCTTTCTTGGATCAGGGTCCTGTCTGTACTATCTGGTAGACACTTCGTGGCGATGGACAAAATATCACCTGGTTGCAGGGCCCTATGGGCTATAGCGGTAATGTGAATGTCCTCAACTCTACGGCAGTCTTAAATTATCGCTGGGCCACAACTTAGAACAATTATAATTGGCAAATGACTACATCGTGTTCACGAATCAGCGAACAATCCATGCGTGTTCAGCCCGTCCACAACCCGTGGCCAAGATTGCTCACTTGTGCAACTGCGCGAAAAACGATACTTTAATTCCGATAGCACTTAACAAGAGAAAATGAAATGACTGCCACGTTGGTGACATTTCGGATTTAATGGTTCAAACTAAAAGAATTAGATCCAAAACAAGTTTGATGCTAACCGGGAGCGACCTTTCGAAGCCTCGGGCAAGAAAGACAGAGGAGGGAGAACAAATCCAATAATAGAAACCTCTACGAAAAGTGCATGTGTTGACTGTTGACTCCAGCCCAAATGGCATATCCGGATGCTTAAACTTTGGCTAAAAAGGTGCAAGTGTTGCCTGGTGATGAAAAGCGCGCCAATTCGACTCGGCCGAGGTTGAGTCATTATCGTCTGCCGCCCCAAACCACACCTATGGTATCGGAGACTGCATGGAGAGGTGGTGGGGGGTGCTCAACCAGCGGCCCCGGATAATGTTGGACACCTGGGGCTGTTGATCACCGCCACCATAATTTGTTTCACGGTTCACTGGAGAAGAAAGCCCGGGCTCCATGCGAACTCATAGTCCATTTTTGTCTATCATTTTCGCCCATGGAGGGGTGTGCAGCCAGCGCCAAATTCCAATCAGATGTCATCGTGCTGGTAAAGGTAAAGGGACGCGATAGCGTAGGGGGAGATACTGAGCGCGCACAGCGGCAAGAGGGGGCAGGGGGGAAGTCACCTATCTCAGCCCACCATTCACCGACAGCCCGGCCCGGTGCTTCCGTAGACAAACAACTGATGATTGCAACTCAATTTTCATAAACTTGTGTAATGGAGAAACTTCCTTCCCAGCCTGTCTGAAACTGTGACATGCGCCCGCGGCTACATGCGTCATGTACAATGTACATTGAGGGGTGAGGAGGTGAACAGACGAAGGGTAGCCAAGGGACGCGTTGGATTGTGGTGGGGCAAGGGACCCATGGAGGCAGGAGACGAGACGAAGGGGGAGGAAGAGGGAGGGGGAAGATAATCTGGGCGACTTATACGCTCAGGGTCTGACAGTGAGTAGGCCGAGACTGCTTCTTAGAAAAAAAAAACTACAGTAAGAACCCAGAGCTTGTAAGCTATAAACGAGGATCTGACATAGGTGATTAGCATGATGATCTAAGCAGTCCACAAAGAAGGAATAAGTACTTTACTTTCTTATGAATGCTAACGTCAATCAAACGTCAAATTAGTCTTAGTTTAGTAAGGTGTCAATAATTTAAAGGGCCGGACGTTTTGATTCTACAGGAAGACTTTTCTCAGAGGCAGAATGACAAGGACAAAAACAGGAAGGGGAGAGACATCGGGCCAAAGATGGAAATTGAGAGCTGTTAGGGCAAATGAAAACCTTTATCTATAGTCCTGTATGGTTAGGGTATGATCAAAGGGAAAGACTGGGAGTAAGGAAGGGATTGAAGGGATTAATGGTCGGGGAAATAAGAAGAGAGAAATGGAAATGGAGATGTTTAGTAAACATAACCGAATAAAGTATTATGGTGAGATTTGCTGTTCGGTTCTTTAAGCCATCAATTCGAAAACTTGCCCTAAAAAAAGGTATGGAACTGCAACGCGAAAATGCAGCATTTCATGGAATACATCATAATGGTTCACCTTTAGTTGAGAGAGAGAAAACTGGACGTTATCCCTCAATGGTGAAAAAAAGGGTGTATCAAGAGACGACATGATGGGAGAGGGAATTTAGGATGTGAAAGGATACCCATGGTATCATATTGGGCCGTGGGACAAATCCAGACAGACAATTCGGCTAAGTGTTGGATTGGAAGCCGAGTCATAGAGGGTAAGGGCGAAAGAAAGAACTTCGCACCAACCCATCTCCTAACACAGTACCGTAACTGCACAAGAGTACAGGTACTGTATAATGTATATTATACAACCCTACCCCTACTTCCATTCAATACCGGTATACTATTCGTGTCTCCATAACTCTCCTCCATAACTCTCCTCACCCAGAAAGCACGTGGCTGATGGAAGACGACCCAAGCTCGGTGGAGCGATCGATGGTCCTTTTGGCAGTTCAACAAACCGTACCTTTGCGAAGGATTTCGATAGATGTCTGAAGCGATCGGGGATGTATCTGAAACGAATCACCGAACAGAGATTAAACAACAAAACTGGAACTCGCAACCAGAATCAAGATGAAAGTGGATTGAGTGGAGTCTTTAAGTAAAAAAAATCCACCATGCTGCATTTTCAGGAGAAGTGACTTGGATCATGGAGGATCTCTCCTTATTCCTCCATGCTTGGATACACGAACTCACAGAAAAGGACCGTCAAGTAAAACATGGCCTACAGGGAGTCAGCCTACGGACCACCGGGAAGATTGGTTTTGTTAAGCGGAATTTCCGGAGAACTTTCATACTTCCAAAAGCCATTATTAAACAATTATTTGGATAACCTACTTTGCGGGGATTCATTACGAGGGTAAAGCAGGTCAAAGAACCCGTTCATGGTCGAAATAAATGACCGGCAGCCTTCTAAATGTGTTGATAGGCCTATCTATTCATAAACAAAACCATCAGGAAACACACGGTTTAAAATCCTACGTACATGAGATGACAAATTGGACAACTTGGATATAATGTAGACTTGCATTCGAGTCACCAAACATCGAGCTTGAGTCTGAGTCACCTTTTCGAGTGTGAGTCTGGGTCTAAAGAGTCATCTATGTCGAATGTGAGTCCCAAATCAGTGTCAATGTCTTCTCCTCTCTTTGAGATGAAATGAACTCATTCAAATCAGAGGCTCCATTTGGGCTTCCCTCGGTGCGTGAAAACAATAATGTAGGGCCTATCCGTTGCGATTCGAGTCACGGGTGGAATCCTGGTCCAAATCCGAGTCAGACAAGTCTAGTCCAATAGCCAAATTTGACGACTCGTGACTCAAACTCGGACTCGAGTCACAACGCAAAAATGACTCGGACTTGAACTTGCGGGTATGAGGTGAGGCATGGAACTCTACTTCAAATATTTTTTTGAAAAAGTGACAACTTTGGCTGGAACCCAAGACCTTTGGTTTTGCGTACCAGCGCTCATACCCTCTAACCTTGCCTCATGGCGGCGTTCCCAAAATGATGAAAACTATGAATGATGTTTACGAATCAAGCCTTTATCATTGGGTAGTATTGATAATAGTATAACAACGACTGTAAAATACAGCTTTCTATAATCCCATGTTTGGACAGGCAGGATTTTTAATTTCCCAACTATCCCAAAACAGTTACCTGAAACTGAAAACACGAAAAAGAAAAACCTTGCACGGAATCCGACGTGACAGGTCAGCTCTCAGCCATTCACCATCCATCAATGCCCTGCTTAATTATCCCTCCTTATTTGCCGGTAATTAAAGACAGTTTTTGTTCTCTTAATTCCACGACGGCCAAGCCCGTGCAGAAAAGCGGTGATTCACCCGCCCCGGACTGTTCCTTCATCGGGCCCGACAGCATGTGGAAATTATCATTTGGACTTGTCAGAAAAGCTCGACAAATAACCGTGTCAATGTTTCGCCAGCTTCTGAGATGCAATGCTGGTTTGCTGGCATCCTGTGTATCTTAGGGCTTATCACTTCCTCGATTCTCCCCGCGGAGAGAGAAGTGTCAGACCTCAAGTTGAAGTTAGTCCCGCGGCCCTCATGGGCTTATATACCCTCTTCACTGATGTGGCGGGATCCTTGGTACTATGGTCCGGGCCGCACTTCATAAGGTCGAGAACCTTTAAAGGTATAGGGTACATAATCATTCCATGCAGAGTCCCCATTATAGGAAGAGTATGGATCTGAGACACCTACAGGGACCTAAGATTGTCATACAATTAGAGGCATATTAAATTGATGTACGAACACTTGGTGAACTTCTTGTTGCTTTCGTTTTCTGAACATTGGAGTTAGATCTTTGGGGATCTGTTTGACGCTCTCTACCGGTAGGCAATGCTCTCAAGGAACGCCTTTCTACCTCCCCGTATAACTCTGACGGGAATCGAACTTGCGACTCTCCTGTGCAGATGACCAACAAGCTTGACAACACAGGAGTCAGATCACGTGATGAATTTGAACCAGTGGCCTTGCCGTAAACCCGGCTTAGGCTTAGGCTCCACTACGTCTACAGTTTGTTCACTTATTTTAAACTATAAGGCGTGAAAGCGGGAAGCCTATGACTTTAGAGAAGATATCCCGTTTTGAAAAAAAGGTCTTCCAAGCTTCAGCTACAACAGCGAACCCCAACTTGTGTGCTTCAGCTTTTGGATAAGAGAGACGCAGCCGGGGCCTGAGCCTAAACCGGTTCCGACTTGGACTTTTTGAGTCGGTCAATTTGACTGAGACGATGGTTAAAGTAAGCACGCTGGCTCATGAGCGTGCTACGTGCGACTTTTGAGGTTACAATAATTATAGCATCGATAGCGCGCGAAATAAAAACATCTTCCGGTAGAGGAAATGGACGCTTATTTCATGTTCAACCATGGGGCTATATTCAACCATGGCAGACAATTGCAGCGTGGGCAAAAAGACCAAAAAATGGGAAAGCCTGAAAGGACAAAGCGGTGTAATTGGTGCCACGAAGAATCCCGTGATTTGCAACATGTTTGGGCAGAAAAGAAACACCAGGCCGGATTGGAAGGCATGGAGTGCAATTCCCGAGTCTGGGCTGCGACCACGAGGTTGTTTAGACGCTTGCACCGAAGGCCTTACACTGCGTGTGAGTCTGTGCCCCGTCATAGGCAGGATATGGTCTTTTACCGAGTCGCGTTTTGACGAGTGGCGCGTTTCCACTGGACTAATCAGCTCGGTGAATCTTCTGGCCAGAGGTTGGCCAGTAAAAGTAACCATTCGGCTCGGTTAAAGTAACTGCAAGGAACGTTTACAGGGCCTTTTCTACTGGACTTAAAATGAATCTGATGAGTAACCATCGTCTCGGTTACTTTGACCAAAATGATATCAGAGGAAACGCAGTTTAAAGATAAGTCGGGTTTTGGTAAAAGGCCCAGTATAGACTCGGTGCTTGTTCGTAGATTTGTTATTAGGATGTGTCTTTGAAACTTTTATTGTTAGTAATGAATCTTCACAGAGAAAATACTCAAATATGTGTATGTATTTATTTGATATATGATATACATAATATCATACGGGCCTATATCATATAAATACACGAATAAACACATATAAATACATATTATCTTCTACAACTTCATAAGAGATCAACTAGGTTTCGACGGGATGCCAAATCATTTGTATTATCTAAACTAAAACATGCGAGGCTTCAGGATCTCAAGGAGCGGTTTTTTGCTGTGGCTGCCTTTTACTGAGCGAGTGTTAGGTGAATGTGCAAGCATTCTACACGTCCATCCCAGCAATGGTAACAATTACATTAGCCTAGGGTAAGGGGTTGGTCCGTAACCTAGTTATGTCCGTTTTCTCTTCCCTCCCTCCCCCTCTCTCACCTCTCTATCCCTCTTCCTCTCTCCCTCCATCTCTGCCTCCCTCTCTTCCTCCCCTCCCTCCCCTCCCCCTCTTTCCCTCTCTATCCCCCTCTCTCTCCCCCTCCCTCTCTCCCTCCTCTCCCCCTCCCTCCCCCTCTTTCCCTCTATATCCCTCTTCCTCTCTCACTCCTTCCCCCTCTCTCCCTCTCTCTCCCTCTACCCCTCACTCTTCCTCTTTCTATCTTTCTCCCATCTCTCTCCCTCTTTCTCTCTTTCTCCCTCTCTTTTTCTCGGTTTTTATCTGGCAGTACATGTTTGTTTTCTTCGCACGAGGAACATTGATGTCTCTTAACTAAATATTTGTCGCAATCACATTTTCCAGTCTGAATGTCTCCAGGGTTCTTGAGCAATCCGAAAAGTGTTCAGGTTTGCAATCTGTTCTGATATTGTAAAATACTGGGCAGCCAACCAACGCTGGTATCACTCGGTAACAGTATTGGTCAATAAAAAACGTGTTGGTCAAAATCAATCACAAGGTCCTCACATTTCTTATACAACCCTGCCCATTATATTGGTGAGCAAAATATTCTGACTGATGCCTTTTTGCCGAAAGGCTTTTACAGGGTAGGTGTGCTGCACCGCACGCATTCAATGTATTGATCGTTCTTGTAAACGACCTAGAAATTCAATCAACTTTTACATATTCGGAGACGTAACTGTTACACAATGGCTATCCTTCAATGCTTTACGATGACCATGCTCCGTGGCATTCTGTTGAAATAATCCTTGCCCGCTCATTCATGGCCTACAGTCACAAAGAAGTCACATGTCAGAGGCAAAACTGTTACAGCAAGTGGCAGCATTTGGGCAGTGGGGGCGCTCTATAGTGTCCCTCGCACACAAAAAACCATCAGTGTTCTCCTTGAAGAAAAAAAACCCCTGTGAGTTATTACTGTCGGAAATGAGACGAGATTAGTAGGATGTTGTTGTACAAGACATACACAATCCAGCAAGAAAATGGGTCAAGTTTGTGGAAGGGCTTAACCCCTTTCTAGATATCCGTGTATAATGCAATGCGTATGGCCAGGGCCAGAGG
The DNA here is from genome assembly GCA_949987565.1 of Luidia sarsii. Lineage (NCBI taxonomy): Eukaryota > Metazoa > Echinodermata > Asteroidea > Paxillosida > Luidiidae > Luidia > Luidia sarsii. The sequence continues at coordinate 5,887,004 of OX465113.1, forward strand.
CAAACCTATTCTTTACAGAAATCACAAGTTGGCCGTGAATGCCACCGATCATGCCATATACAAAGCACACACTATAGCCTCATTCTTATACATTCATGCTGAGCGTAGCCACGTGTAGAGGGTAAGGCAAGTGGGTTACAGCTCGGATCAGCGTCATAAGCAGCCAGGGTCAGCCTTCCAGACCTCCACACATTGCGCAGTGCCCACTAAAAGAGACAATTTGAAAGTGTCTGGTTTGGTTAGAACTTAAATCAATCTTCATAATTCATTCAGGGCATACACTTTAAATATTTACGCTGGGCGGATCGCTCAACTGCTAATTATATACGCGTCGTTATCACCTTTCGTGAAATTGAGGGGACGAAACCAAATTCAGACTACTGAGCTGATTAGTTTTGCACATTGTTTCCCCCGTTTTTCAGTGGACATGTCCAGGAACTTGAACAAAGTGAACTCAAGTGAACTGAGTAAACTTCCTTGGTGTTGGCTCATTCAAGTCAGCGGATGCTATAACTTAGATCAGCCAGCCCACCTCCGTGGATTATACGCCAATGCTACCGTACTTTCCCCCTTGTCCGAATGCAAATGTAAAGATCATTTTCTTATCCCGCCAATCTATTCTCCCGGGCCGTAACCCAGTTCTGGCAGCCGGGCTCTGCGCGAGGAAACAACGGCCTGAGTTGGGTCTCGCTGCCCGCTCTGAACGCCCAGGCTAAGCCATCAGCTTGGCTAGTCTGCCTGCAAATACACACAAATTCACACACACTGTTGGTCCCCGTACAATTATCCCCCAGTAGTTCATACAGTGACAACAGAGCAAGTGCAAATAATAATTCCGCTCCGTTTTCCGATGAAATTCGTCTGCAAACTTGCAGCTGATACCGTTAAGGATACTCTGTGGACAGTTGGCGGCTTTTCCCGGGTCAGCAGTAAATATTTGGACGTCGTTATTAAAATACAAGGAGAGGAAGAATGGGCCATCGCTCCTCATGCAGTGCTGTGTCACCGGGGGCAGACGTACTTTTTGGCGCGCTTTTTACTGACAACTTGTTTATCATGCGCACTTTGCGCAGCATTGATTTTGTGCTGACCCGGATTCAAAATATATGTAGCCTAAATCTAAAGAGGGCAGATGTGTGATATGAATTTTGAGCAGGGTGGCCGGGAAGCCAAGTTTTTGTTTCAATTTAGACTGGCAACCGTGGCTGCGTGTGAGACTGATTAGCATATAAAGAGTGCAGTCGGCTGGCCGCTATCCACTAAGAGTGCTCTTTTCAACATGAATAATTCATAGATGCCACGTTGAATCTGGCCAATGAATCATTTTATATCGTGCCTATATATAAAGCTGTTGCCTTCTCTCTAGTCAACGTTTCTATCACACTCTTTTGAACTTTCACCCAAAGACATTCTGAGGAAATAGAAACAGGTGTTAGGCCTACAGTAATTCTTTGGTATAGGACTACACACACGCAAAATACCGTCAATTTAGTAAACATCTATTTGGCGCATATTTTGAAGTACTGACGTGCTTCTAAATAGTAAACATTGCCGGGAAGATCCCACCCCGTTAGAAAACCGGAAAAGCGGAAAAGAAGAAAAGCGCGGGAAGTCACAATGACTCTAATTTCTTAAGTAACACACCAGGTAAGGCGTTTCCGCCGAGATTTGAATCTGTTAATGAAGTTTGACACATTGGCCCGTGGCTCCCGTGAGGAACGAAGAGCCAGTGGAATTCCTACTCGATAAAAAAAACCTGTTACTTCTTAGGGATCGATGGAGCAAGGGCATGAGGATGCTTTTTGGCCAGCGTAATGACGAAGACAAGAAACCGAAATGTTGATCCGCCACGGTGTCCCATACGAGAAATGACAGTATACATTATGTTTCTTAGCCCGTTGCTGGAGGGAGCATATAGATGCAGATTTTTCTTCAACAGTGACTAATGGGGCTTAATGGACCCAAGTCACGAACCAGCCTATACCGTCACTGCGCCATGCCTTCCCCTCTGCATCCCCAGAATTCATGCTGCTACTTTCCCCACCCCCTCCCTTCTCCTTCCATGTTTCTATATTTTGCCCCGAGCTGCGTAAAAGGGTTTTCATCTTCCAGGCTCGGGTTACACTGGGCATTATTTGTCATCTCTCTTTGCTTCTTTCGTTTTTCAATTTCAGCGCAATGGCAAAGGCGGTTTTGTGTTTCAATGTGTATTCGCAGAATTTATAAACTTTAATGGAATCGTTCAATTAGGCCCTGTGTGGTTGGAACTCTGGTATTGTTTTATTAGAAATCTATTGATGGAGGCACAGCGTGGGTGGATGCGATGCCTTAAATCAACGCAAAAAGTTGATATCAAGACATCAAATCAAGTGGTTGATTTTTGGAATATGTGCGCGAGCATGCCTATGATGAAAACCTTTTCCAGGCTAATAAATAAATCGTGAGTCTTATAGTTGGTCCCTGGTTTTCCACACATAATAAGAGAATATGATATCTAGCGAGGAAAACTGATGCAACTCAACAGGTAATAACAACGCCGGTCAGTCTGAGCAGAGTGCCACATTGGTATTCATAGGAGCAGCGAGAGATGGTCTAGAGCCACTATAGCAACAATAACCCAAAAGAAGATCAATATCATCGCTATCATTGCCGCCATTGTCATTCGCACCATCCTTATCATAAACCAAAGAGCATCTTGTGCGCGGAAAGACATTACACATAACTTCACAGCTACAGTGCGGATGCTAATTGCATCAGTCAGTGTCAGCAGATTGTCGGGTAATACACTGAAGTCATTAATAACTAACTTTCGCCTTTTTTTCTTTGGACCCGATTTTCCTTGACTGACTCAGTTGTTAATAGTTGTTAATAGTTTGTTTAAAGAGAGAGACACGCAGACCTTTGTTGCGAAGAAGAAACAAGAAGACATGGTGCGCTTCGATTAGGTAAGTTGAACTTTGACTGCAAAGGGACGCAACGATTACATGGACAGAACGTTCCAATCCAGGAGAAAACTTTGATTTTTCCAGCTTGTTGGAAAAGCTGCCGACAAGCTTCTATAGATATCCATTCGGTCGAAATGTATTCTGCAGACCTCACATTGAAATTGTAGGTGCATTTTGATCGAATGTTTGCTTTTGTTGTGTTTTGCTTTTTTCTCACTATATGATCGTATGTCGTGTGCATTGTGTATGTGACTTTGTATTTGTGTAGCCCTACTTGTATTGTGGCCACGTATGTGAGTATAGGAGGTTTGTGTCTGTGTTTCGATGTACGGCACAGTACCTGCCTTGTGTAGCTGTCTGTCTGTTTCTGTATGTCTTTATCTCTCTTATCCCATTGCTCCAAGTTCGGTGTGTTTTCTATGTCTCCTTGTCTGTGTCTGTGGGGGTGTGTACGTCTGTGTCTCTCTGTGTGTCCCAGTGTCTCTATCTGTCTGTCTCTATGTCCGAGTCTGTCTGTAAATGTGTCTGCCTCTGACTGTGTCTCTACATGACTGTAGCTGGGTGCATGTGCCTGTGTTTAGTGTCTGTATACGTGTCTCCGTGTCTGTGTGTGTGCCTGTGTCTGTGTCTGTATCTGTGTCATTGTCTGTATCTGTGCCTGTGTCTTTGTCTGTATTTGTGTCTGTGCCTTCTTGTCTCTCTCCGTGTCTCTCTCTCAATGCCTCTCTTTCTGAACAGTCTGTGTCTCCGTTCCCGTGTCTCCGTGCCTGTGTCTGTGTCTTATAGCTCCTCCCATGCCTCTGTGCATGTGTCTTTCTCTATCCTCTGGGCCTATATCACTATGTGCATTTATCTCTGATTCTTCGTATCTTGGTTGCTCTGCCTTGATCTGTCTCTCTGACATTTTATTTGTCTGTATCTGTGTCGCTCCATGTCTTTGCATGTTTCTTTGTCCCCATGCATGGTTCCTTGTTTCTCCGCTCCTATGTGTCTCTGGGTCTCCGTGTCTCCGTGTCTCTACTTGTACTTGTATCTACATCTGCCTATGCCTCTCTGTCTCTATGTTTCCGCAACTATGTTTGTGTCACCGTGTCTATGTTTATGTCACCGTGTCTCTGTATGTGTCACTGTGATTCTGTTTGTCACCATGTTTCTGTTTGTGTCACAGTGTCTCTGCATGCTTGTGCCACCGTGTCTCTATTTATGTCTTTGCGCCTGGTTGTGTCACCGTGTCTCTGCTTGTGTCACCGTGTCTCTGTTTGTGTCACCGTGTCTCTGCATGTGTCACTGTGATTCTGTTTGTCACCGTGTCTCTGTTTGTGTCACAGTGTCTCTGCTTGTGCCACCGTGTCTCTATTTGTGTCACCGTGTCTCTGCTTGTGTCACCGTGTCTCTGTATGTGTCACCGCGTCTCTATTTGTGTCTTTGCGCCTGGTTGTGTCACCGTGTCTCTGTTTGTGTCACCGTGTCTCTGTTTGTGTCACCGTGTCTCTGCATGTGTCACTGTGATTCTGTTTGTCACCGTGTCTCTGTTTGTGTCACAGTGTCTCTGCTTGTGCCACCGTGTCTCTGTTTGTGTCACCGTGTCTTTGCTTGTGTCACCGTGTCTCTGTATGTGTCACCGTGTCTCTATTTGTGTCTTTGCGCCTGGTTGTGTCACCGTGTCTCTGTTTGGGTCACTGCTTGTGCCACCGTGTCTCTGTTTGTGTCACCGTGTCTCTGCTTGTGTCACCGTGTCTCTGTATGTGTCACCGTGTCTCTATTTGTGTCTTTGCGCCTGGTTGTGTCACCGTGTCTCTGTTTGTGTCACCGTGTCTCTGTTTGTGTCACCGTGTCTCTGTTTGTGTCACCGTGTCTCTGTTTGTGTCTCAGTGTCTCTGTTTGTGTCTCCGTGTCTCTGTTTGTGTCTCAGTGTCTCTGTTTGTGTCTCCGTGTCTCTGTTTGTGTCTCCGTGTCTCTGTTTGTGTCTCCGTGTCTCTGTTTGTGTCCCTCCATGTCTGCTTTTGTCATGGCGCCTCTGTTTGTAACCCTGTGCTTCTGTTTGTGTCACCGTGCCTCTGTTTAGTCTCTTTGTCTCTTTTTGTGCTACAGTGTCTCTTTTTGTGTCTGTGCCTGTGTGTCACCGCACCTCCGCTGTGTCTCAAAGCCTGTGCCTCTGCCCATGTGTGTGCCTGTGTGTCTGTACCTCTGTGCATGTGCCTGTGTCTCCGTGTCTCTACCTCCGTGTCTTCGTGTCTCTACCTCCGTGTCTCTGTGTCTCTACGTCCGTGTCTCGAGCCTCCTTTTCTCTACCTCCGTGTCTCTACTTCCATCTATCCGTTACTCTACCCCCTTTCTCCGGGTCTCTATCTCCGTGTCTCCGTGTCTCTGCCGGCTGCCCATGTGTGTGCCTGTGTGTCTGTACCTGTGTCTCCAAGTCTCTATCTCCGTGTCTCTGTGTCTCTACCTCCGTGTCTCTACCTCCGTGTCTCCGTGTCTCTACCTCCGTGTCTCTACCTCCGTGTCTCTACCTCCGTGTCTCCGTGTCTCTACCTCCGTGTCTCTACCTCCGTGTCTCTATCTCCGGGTCTCTATCTCCGTGTGTCCGTGTCTCTATCTCCGTGTTTCTACCTCAGTGTCTTCGTGTCTCTACATCCGTGTCTCCGTGTCTCTACCTCCGTGTCTCCGTGTCTCTACCTCCGTGTCTCCGTGTCTCTACCTCCGTGTCTCTGTGTCTCTACCTCCGTGTATCCGTGTCTCTATCTCCGTGTTTCTACCTCCGTGTCTCTGTTTCTCTACCTCCGTGTATCCGTGTCTCTATCTCCGGGTCTCTACCTCCGTGTGTCCGTGTCTCTATCTCCGTGTCTCCGTGTCTCTACCTCCGTGTCTCCGTGTCTCTACTTCCGTGTCTCCGTGTCTCTACCTCCGTGTCTCTGTGTCTCTACCTCCGTGTATCCGTGTCTCAATCTCCGTGTCTCTACCTCAGTGTCTCCGTGTTTCTACCTCCGTGTCTCTGTGTCTCTACCTCCGTGTATCCGTGTCTCTATCTCCGTGTCTCTACCTCAGTGTTTCCGTGTCTCTATCTCCGTGTCTCCGTGTCTCTATCTCCGTGTCTCTGTGTCTCTACCTCCCTGTCTCCGTGTCTCTACATCCGTGTCTCCGTGTCTCTACCTCCCTGTCTCCGTGTCTCTACCTCCGTGTCTCCGTGTCTCTACCTCAGTGTCTCCGTGTTTCTACCTCCGTGTATCCGTGTCTCTATCTCCGTGTCTCTACCTCCGTGTGTCCGTGTCTCTATCTCCGTGTCTCCATGTCTCTACCTCCCTGTCTCCGGGTCTCTACCTCCGTGTCTCCGTGTCTCTACCTCCGTGTCTCTGTGTCTCTACCTCCGTGTATCCGTGTCTGTATCTCCGTGTCTCTACCTCCGTGTCTCCGTGTCTCTACCTCCGTGTCTCTGTGTCTCTACCTCCGTGTCTCCGTGTCTCTACCTCCGTGTCTCCGTGTCTCTACCTCCGTGTCTCTGTGTCTCTACCTCCGTGTCTCCGTGTCTCTACCTCCGTGTCTCCGTGTCTCTACCTCCATGTCTCCGTGTCTCTACCTCCGTGTCTCCGTGTCTCTACCTCCGTGTCTCCGTGTCTCTACCTCCGTGTCTCTGTGTCTCTACCTCCGTGTATCCGTGTCTCTACCTCCGTGTCTCCGTGTCTCTACCTCCGTGTCTCTGTGTCTCTACCTCCCTGTCTCTGTGTCTCTACCTCCGTGTATCCGTGTCTCTATCTCCGTGTCTCTACCTCAGTGTCTCCGTGTTTCTACCTCCGTGTCTCTGTGTCTCTACCTCCGTGTTTCCGTGTCTCTATCTCCGTGTCTCCGTGTCTCTACCTCCCTGTCTCCGGGTCTCTACCTCCGTGTCTCCGTGTCTCTACCTCCGTGTCTCTGTGTCTCTACCTCCTCCGTGTATCCGTGTCTCTATCTCCGTGTCTCTACCTCAGTGTCTCCGTGTTTCTACCTCCGTGTCTCCGTGTCTCTACCTCCGTGTCTCCGTGTCTCTACCTCCGTGTCTCCGAGTCTCTTCCTCCGTGTCTCCGTGTCTCTACCTCCGTGTCTCCGTGTCTCTACCTCCGTGTCTCCGAGTCTCTTCCTCCGTGTCTCCGTGTCTCTACCTCCGTGTCTCCGTGTCTCTACCTCCGTGTCTCCGTGTCTCTACCTCCGTGTCTCTACGTGTCTGTTTCTCTGTATTTGGGTCTCAAGCGACAATGCGTTTGAAGTATCTGATCTTGTTACTGTATGCCTGTATATTACACATTCCTCTTGGTGAATTTGTCAAGTATATAGGAATATTTTGTGTTTTTTAATTTTTTTATTTCCACAGCGATTGTAGATTGTAGATTGGTTTGTGGCGAACTAAGTATGTGTGGGTACTGGTATGTGATTTTACTATCTCGTGGATCCCGTTTAGTTTGATGTGTGGCCTATCACGGTATTGTTTGTTTTGTGTCTTTTAATTCGGATGAGAAGTAGTTAATATACAGTTCATTACACGTTCCATTCCGATTAATATACCCTATAGCTAAGGTAGAACTTCATATAATTCAATTCATTTCAACACAGCCCACCCATATATGTATACTGCGGTTGGATAAAAACACCGACTCATCCTTGAACTCCTAAGTAATTGACAGCCATCACCGTACAGGTATAATGGACTATTATTTAAGAAGGACGAACCGACCGAACGATGTTTTTAAAAGTCTTACATTAACATACTTTGGGGGAATTTAGCGTGGTCGGGCTTTATCATCGCAATTACTCTCTGCTCGTATCTCTACAACAACATCTGACCGTTTGGAATCTCTGAGGCACACAATCTGAAATGATCACTGATTGGACAAAATTGTGATCCAAACGGATCCGTTTCCATGCAAACAAACCCATTATCCTGCATCCGTGTAGTACTTTAATCCACCGTCGCTCGAATTGAATCTGTGTCCCCGTTTGGAGGGAAGGGGGGAGAGAGTAAACAATGTCCGTGGAATCTGCATCAACATGGTTTCAATCTTGGCAAGGCTGCCGCCCATTACGGAGGTAGTGTTTTATGCGAGCCGTGCTCTTCTCCAAAGAAAAGCGAGCTCCGAAGGTCGTATGTAATTCTCAGTTTGGCAGGAATCCCGGGATGTTTTCTCTAGTTTCCAAATTGGATGTTCGAGACCGCCCCGGGAACCAACGACAAAGGATTTTTAATCAACGTTGTAAGGCGCGATTACGTCCCATGCTTTTCAAGTTGTTTTCTTAGGAGGAAAATACACGCTTACTCCTCTGCCCGCGTCTAAGCTGAGTTATTTTCATAAAGAATTGGATTTACCCTGGCCGATTCTCGTTTCTTCCCCGTCCTGTGCTCATATACTGAGGCGCTCTGCCGTGGTTGGGTGTTGGGCACATCCCCCTTTGTCTGCCGTGTATTCTTTGGAGGAATCGACAACTAACGGACAAATTAAACTTTGGAAGTTTGTTTGCCTGCAAAGAGTTCGACATTGGATCTTAACCAATCCCGATAGGTCATGCTACCATTGTAATGCCGCAGTAAAAGTGCCATACCCTACATGGACAGCACCAAAGAACCGGAATAAAAAAAAAGGTCAAATAGTCCTACAAGCGAAAACACAAAGGATGAAAACAATCAAAAACACGCACAAGGTTGGATACAAGCTAGTAAATGTTGAGGATATTGAACATGTAGGCCTAAATGAGCTCGTATAATTCATCAGTAACAATGGCTGAAAAGAGATTAAGAGACGATCGCAAATTGCCATGGCATGAATGCAATGGAACGACAGGCCTACCTCTACGCCAACAAATACGAGTCTCAGAGTATTGACATCATCAGTCGGTCCTCAAATCAGCTGACAAGACAAAATTCAATGTCTTTGAATTCTCACGTTATACTGGTTGGAGACCGGAAAGGAATGTCAATGAATTCGTGGTCCAGAAAATACACCTCTGACAAAATACTTTGAACATGACTATATAGGAGAGAGCAAGATGTTTGGGGCCGCAAGTCATCAACTTTGACTTGCCACAGATTTGAGACAAAACATCATTTTTGTATGCGAATATTTCTAATTCAATCAAAAAAAGGAAAACATTACTCGGAAATGTTTCTTTTAACAATTTTGAGAAAAATGGCATAAAACACACCGTTCGCTGGACCCGGGACCTCTGGTTTAACGTACCAGTACTTTTTCAACTGAGCTATCCAGCCCCTAGATGGTGGCCTTCCCTTATAGTCAACTAGTCTTTGCCTGGGTTGAGACGCCAGTCAGAAGCATTCAACCGATAACTACGGCCGTATATCTCCAGGGATCACACCCCCGCTTTCATTCAGATGCAAACAACCAATTGTTGTAAACCTATAGCTGCAGCAGCAGCTCGGAGATTACACAAGGTGTATGCAGCTTGTTCAAGAAAATATTGTTTCTGTGTCATAAAGTGATGTTTTTTTTTCAACTTCAAAATTGTCGCGTATGTTACGGGCGATGAACTGTCACTGCCGTCAATGTTTAATATCGACACGACGGTTGCCACGCATACACTGTGAGGTTGCCCACCGCACTACTTTGATGGTCCACTTGGACTACTAAAAGTATTCGTCGTCCAAACTTGCCAACTCGAAATCATACCAGAAAGTGAACATCATAACAATAGAAATGTACACTGTGTTGTGTTGAAGATTAGCTCAGATTTCACACGAACGTATTACAGTGCTTTGTTGTCCATGCTATATAGCACGCCTGCAACATAAACAAACCCATCTACCTCAAAATTTAGTGGGCCTGACGTTTCGATCGTAGCAGGACCTCTCTCAAAGGTCTTTGAGAGAGGTCCTGCTACGATCGAAACGTCAGGCCCACTAAATTTTGAGATTTGCATTTTGGTAATTTTATGTCTGTAAGCAGATTGCAACATTTGTGTATATCACTTCAAATCCATCTACTTATTAAATTCAAACAAACCAAGGAAAAACTGACTGGAAACTTTTGAACAAATTGAAAAATACGTAAAAGAAAACTTTGACTGGACCGGGATTTTAAACCGAAACCTCTGGATTAACGTACCAGTGATCTTCCATCTGAGCTATCCAGCCCTTAGATGGTGGCCTTTCCTAATATTCAACTAGTCTTTGCAGGGGTGGGGGCGCCAGTCAGAAGCAATACAACCATTAACTGCCGTATATCTCCAGGGATCACGCCCCCACATTCATTCAGATGCAAACAACTAATTGTTCGGGGATCACACAAAGTGAATGCAGACTATTTTTCAATTCAGGTCAAACAAATCAAGGAAAGACTGAACTTTTGAACAAATCGAAAAACAAAAATTTCTTCGCAAATTTTTCAATTTGTTATATTTATCAAATTATCAGTTGCCACCTCGGGCTCTTGAACTCCAGGGAAACCCCACGCTGCAATACTATAATGAAAAATCGCCATAACTAGTAACTTATACAATGCAATGAAAAATATACCAATAGCTGATCAAATCAAAGTAAACACGGAGTATTCCAGACAGCAAGATGCCATGTATTTGACAGTGTCAATGAAGTCTTGACCGCAGTCACTTTGCGCGCCAACGACCTTGTAGACTCAATACGGGGCGATATTGAAATCCTCGTTGGCACACCTGTCTGTCTTACTGACATCTCCTTCCTTGTGGGCTCCACGACATCTGTCACGGCTTCCGATTTGTCGGGAATTAAGAGATTCAGCTGTCTGCCCTGATGAAAAATGAAATCAACTTTGTTTTTGTATTGTCGTGGCCAAGTCCAGCGGGAAAAAAAAGACATGTATCGTGCCGCAAGCTGACGAACTTGTTTCGGGTAATGGCAAATGCAGGTAGTTCGATTGCTGCCTTCTAGTCATTTCTGCCCACCCGCTACCCGCGTCTTGCTGGCTGATTGTGAAATTGAACGGAAATAAGGAATACCAGCCCAGTGTGCACACTTCCAGCGACATATGTTCCACCCAAATTGTGTATCATTTCCCGACCGACATGATTCTTTTCTGTGGGTTGTGCGGGTCTACGTGTCCTCTCGATTTTTCTAGGGTGGCTACAAGGTTTGTGTATCGACCCAAGGGCATGGGTTTAATCACGTTGGGCGATCTTAAAGCAAAGGAGAAGAATTGAGCGACAGGTGAAGAGCCTTGGACAGAGAATGAGCTTTAGGGGCTTCGAAATGAGACAGCAATTCGTACAAAATCTAACGAAGTCGATGCTTTCCGGAAAAATAGTAACATTTTTAGATGTTCTGGCATCGGGCGATATGATGTGGGCGGTGCGAAAGAGTAAACTAGCGCCCCTCCTCGACAGTTGCGTGATGAAGGTGCTTGTAATTATTGCATAGTGGTAGCCTCATTTTGGCATGGCAGCAAGGAAAAAGGAAATTAAATCTGATCCCGATTGCGATCTCGGTCATAGCCGCAGCTTGTTATATTTTGTATTATTGAGGTGGCTGGCTGATAGAATGTGTCCCCACTGGCACGACCAATTGTGGAGGGGCTAGCAATGGACGCTCCCAACTTGCTATTATAAGACTAGCCAATCCAGGAAAGACAAAATTACCAGTGAACTGAGTGAATGAGTGATAGGAGGGAGAAAACCTGCAAATTGTAAGGCGTTTTAATCAAATCCCTTTTAACCCACTGAGACGCATCAAACGTCAATATTTAGCCAGGCACACTGTCTCATATATAAACATGGTCTCTAATTAGCCCTTTGTTAAATCAAATGAAAGCCTCCTTGGTTATAGCGAGACGTTATGAGAGATCAAACGTCAGCACATACCGCCTTGCCTGATACCACGACCTCACTTCGCCGCGTGGGTTGAGTATTGTGGCCGATAGGAGGATTTCAACCATGCACCGTGCGGGGATTTTAACATGGGTTTGAATAGTGATTAACAGAAAACCGAAAAGGGGCCATTCTCAGCCATTCATTCGAGCTGAGCCACCAAAATTGGCTTCGCAGCAATACTGAAGGGAACACTTCAGCATCAGACACTCAAAGTATGACCAATGGATTCAAACAGAAGATGATGGGGCCATAGTCTTAGATCTGATGAACCAGTGATTCTCCATACCCCTTCCCCGGTGAAATGAGTGTTACCAGCCGGTGGTCCGCATGCCGCAAGCATGTTGCACCCTTAGCTAAAAATACAAACAATTGAAAACAACACAACTGCAAAACAAAAAAAATCTCAAGAAATCATACCTGTATTCGATTCACAAAATACCGAGACCAAGTCCGAGTCGCAACTTTCGATTCCAAGTCCGAGTCATCTACTCCGAGTTACGCGTCAAAAAAGGTCGAGTCTCGAGTCCATGTCACGATCAAGTCACCTTTTAATTTGAAGCTGTATATTGGAAACACATTTCCCAATGTTCGACATGCAGTTTTTCTCGAATCACAGTCACTGGTAATAGGCCTGGCATTTCTCGCTTTAATAGTAAATCAAATAAGATACCTGATACAAGTCAGCAAAGGCCACTAGCTGAGCCAGTAGGTCCGAGTCCGAGCCCGAGCCACTAGGTCCGAGTCTGAGCCCGAGCCAGTAGGTCCGAGTCCGAGCCCGAGCCAGTAGGTCCGAGTCTGACCCCGAGCCAGTAGGTCCGAGTCTGACCCCGAGCCAGTAGGTCCGAGTCCGAGCCCGAGCCAGTAGGTCCGAGTCCGAGCCCGAGCCAGTAGGTCCGAGTCCAAGCCCGAGCCAGTAGGTCCGAGTCTGACCCCGAGCCAGTAGGTCCGAGTCTGACCCCGAGCCAGTAGGTCCGAGTCTGACCCCGAGCCAGTAGGTCCGTGAGTCCAAGCCCTAGCCAGTAGGTCCGAGTCCGAGCCCGAGGCAGTAGGTCCGAGTTCAAGTCCGAGCCAGTAGGTCCGAGTCCGAGCCCGAGCCAGTAGGTCCGAGTCCAAGCCCGAGCCAGTAGGTCCGAGTCCGAGCCCGAGGCAGTAGGTCCGAGTCCAAGTCCGAGCCAGTAGGTCCGAGTCTGACCCCGAGCCAGTAGTTCCGTGAGTCCAAGCCCTAGCCAGTAGGTCCGAGTCCGAGCCCGAGGCAGTAGGTCCGAGTCCGAGTCCGAGCCCGAGCCAGTAGGTCCGAGTCCAAGTCCGAGCCAGTAGGTCCGAGTCCAAGTCCGAGCCAGTAGGTCCGAGTCCTAGCCCGAGCCAGTAGGTCCGAGTCCAAGTCCGAGCCAGTAGGTCCGAGTCCAAGTCCGAGCCAGTAGGTCCGAGTCCGAGCCCGAACCAGTAGGTTCGCGAGTCCAAGCCCTAGCCAGTAGGTCCGAGTCGTAGTCCGAGGCAGTAGGTCCGTGTCCGAGCCCGAGCCAGTAGGTCCGATTTTGAGCCCGAGCCAGTAGGTCCGAGTCCAAGCCCGAGCCAGTAGGTCCGAGTCCAAGCCCGAGCCAGTAGGTCTGAGTCTGAGCCCGAGCCAGTAGGTCCGAGTCCGAGCCCGAGCCAGTAGGTCCGCGAGTCCAAGCCCTAGCCAGAAGGTCCGAGTCCGAGCCCGAGCCAGTAGGTCCGAGTCCGAGCCTGAGCCAGTAGGTCCGAGGCAATGCCCTAGCCAGTAGGTCCGAGTCGGAGTCCGAGCCAGTAGGTCCGAATCCGAGCCCGAGCCAGTAGGTCCGAGTCGGAGTCCGAGCCAGTAGGTCCGAGTCCGAGCCCGAGCCAGTAGGTCCGAGTCCGAGCCCGAGCCAGTAGGTCCGAGGCAATGCCCGAGCCAGTAGGTGCGAATCCAAGCATCCATACGAATAGCAAAGCATCCATCGAATAGCATCCGTACGTTGTCTGATCCAACATATGCATGAAATAGCACACCTGTGAAAATTTCAGCTCAATCCGCCAGCCGAGTCACAAGAAAATCGTGAAAACCACTTCATTTGTTTCACGAAAATGCAGCATTCAACGCCAAAAAGTAGTTTAGATCTCGGTGAGACATAAACGATCTCTTTCCCTCTTTTCTCCCAAAATACAACATTTTAGGCAGAAAATATTTCAGTGCGAGGTTTCTACTATAACCATCTTCAAACTGTTTCATGTGAATATGTCAACAATTCTGTTTTTCGATCTTACCATTGTTGTGTAGGGGCTTTAAGGGCTGAATGCTTCTACTTGTAAAGGTTTCGAGCCTTTAATTGCGCACTATTTGACTGTGGAAGTGGCAGCTTTGCGGGAACACACTTCGATGGGTGTTTATATCTATTGAAACAATCTGGTCAGCTTAATATGTAAAAATGATAAGAAGTGCTTACTGGCTTAAATGACCCAAATGCAAAATAAATGTCAAAACTCTAAAGGGTTCTTTCTCAAAGACCAAATGACAATGGTAAAGACAGATCGGAAGAATGAGATGCAATGGGATATGAATGACAGAAACGGGTGAAAGATTATAAGGGCAGGGAGTAGGGGGTATATCAAATGTGGAAAGAATACAGTACAAACGAAATAATTAAAAAGAACCCGAGACAGATTTGCCATGTTGCCACAAGACCTTAGAAAATTGGGTGGCTATTTTTTTACCTCGCCAGTTGTCGGTAGTTTTGAGTGTTGTGTGTAGGCATTGGCGTGGAGTAGTCGCACTGCTCAGAAACCATTGGTTGGTCCAATAGGTCTATATAATTGTAACATGTACACGGCATGAATGCTATCAGACATGTGCTCTGTTCACCATGTGCCTGAATTTGATAATGTTTGTGGAGAAAATACAACCTGTATAAGTGCAGGCCTATGACTCGTAACTCGGACTCGATTTCGACTCCGATCGCCGTACAAATGACTCGGATTCGGACTCGGATACTGACCTACTGACTCAGATTCGGACTCGTACACTGACCCACTGAATCGGACACGAATGTGCTGACTCGGACACGGATCTACTGACTCGGACACGGATCTACTGACTCGGACACGAATGTGCTGACTCGGACACGGATCTACTGACTCGGACACGGATCTACTGACTCGGACACGGACCTACTGAGTCGGACACGGATCTACTGACTCGGACACGGATCTACGGTACTGATTCGGACACGGATCTACTGACACGGACACGGATCTACTACTGAGTCGGACACGGATCTACAGACTCGGACACGGATCTACTGACTCGGACACTGATCTACAAAGTCGGACACGGATCTACTGACTCGGACACGGATCTACGGTACTGATTCGGACACGGATCTACTGAGTCGGACACGGATCTACTGAGTCGGACACGGATCTACTACCGAGTCGGACACGGATCTACTGAGTCGGACACGGATCTTATGAGTCGGAGACGGAACTACTGAGTCGGACACGGATCTACTTAGTCGAACGGGGATCTACTGACTCGGACATGGATGTACTGAGTTGGACACGGATCTACTGACTCAGACTTCTGACTTCTGATTCTGACTGGACTTTCGTGACTCGTGACAATTACAGGAACACATGATATTATGAATTCGAAAGCGGGGACGTTGCACATGCATGTATCCCCGTGCCTGTTTGGCATGCTGAGGTGAGTCTGTTATAGGCTATATAGAATCACTGTCTCCGATGATGAAATGGCTGTGCTAGATTTTGACACAGCATGGCGTATATATTAGCTTTGGACAAGTTTAAGGGCCATCAGAGACAAAATATGCATACTTGTGTAGCTTTCATGGCGACTCATGATGGAGATAACTGTTTCTTTTACTGTTCCCTTACAAATAAATGTTTAATTCAATCAAATGCCAAATATTAAGAGGATCTGATGGTTCGTTTCTAACTCTAATCATGACTCACATGGAAGACAAAAAAGAGTTCGAGGTAATATAATGACCACATAATAGTTATTGCACACAGAATAACAGGAAATAATCATGGAAATTAGCAGCGTTATCCAAATTCAACTTTCTGTGCTACTTTCATGTAATTTCTTCATTCATTGATCAACAGACAGGCACGCTAGTCTCATCAAATATGAAACATACCCGTGTTTAGATAAACAAACCTCTATCTTGTTTTTCGTTCCATTACTTGCAAATAAAAGCCCTGATGTGTGGCCGACACCAGGCCACATCTAACCCTTATTTAAATTTTTAAAGCCCAACGATTTTTTTTCTTGCCAGTGGAGTAGCAAGCCTGCTGGGCGCTGGCAACCCGTTAATTGGCCTAATTCTTCGGCCAAGCTAGCACGTGTTCAACTCACGTTCGACCCATTCACCAACTGCTTCTTTTCTCACGTTCCACATCAGGTCAGTTTGGGTTTGAATTCGGACACAGATTTCCAATTTCGCTCCGGTAACCAGAAAAAAAAAGTTGTCCCCTTTCCCCTTTGTGGTTCATTACAGCGTGGAGGTAGGAATAATTACACACAATACGATATCCCCTGAGTGCTGATGAGATTAGCCAAGGGTGTTGAGTTGTAAGGCCACCGCCGGGAAAACTAGGTCAGCGCAAATGTTATTTTATCTAATCAATAGGCAGTATTAATATTTTCATAGCGCTCTTTCACGCGGGTCCGAAAGGGGCGGTTCGCAGAAGACAGTTTACCCGTCTGCGCCGGCCGCGTTTCCCCCGGCCAGACAACGGGGCCGAATCGATCAATCATTAATGCCCTAGTTAACACGAGCTTGTTGTTTTTTCTAAATCGAAACTCGGCCAAATGTGTGCTTATAGGCGCGGGACAGAACGAATAAAAACACACGCTCATTGTTTAGCCGGCTTGCTCATAACAGTCGCGCAGAGATCACAACCATTCGGGTAGAGCAGCTTGTCGACCAATGGTGTAGCACATGTTTACAAATAAGAAATACATACACACTTATACGTCCGGATTTGGGACAGGCACTATAGAATCAAGCCAAATTACAAAGGAATCTTTCATCAATTTATTGTCACGACTGAGAACAGGAGACAGATCATGTCTAATACTGTACTAACGCTAACAACATTTTATATTCCATTGGTTGATTGTGGCTAGCATATTATTTGCAAATTCGTTGTTCTTAGACATCTCGTCTGTCGACATTTCATCGGATGAAGAATCCCACTAGGAGTGTCCTCAAAATGCACCCTTTATTGTGTTGTTGATAATTTTCGCGGGTGCTATATTTCCGTCAATACTTTGTTCGTTAATTGAGTCCCATTAGAATACATGCATTGTTCCTCGCTAACCCGGATGCAATCATTTCCAGGGTGAATGCATGTAATGCGAACATGTTGAAAACGGCTTTCCTGTTGTCGCTGTCGATGCGTGCTAGGTTTCGTAACATAGGTCATCTGTTCACCGGGCTGGTACATGGTTGACAATGATAAAGGTGTGGAGATTCATCCCACTATGCACCCAGAAGACACACTGTGCATGGGGAGATCTGTGGCAGGCTAGGGTCGACCTGGTGGCGCTGTTTCACTGGTTCCCACTACCCAATGCAGGTTGCCCACTAGGTAGCGTCCACTCTATACGCGCTCTGTTGAAAATCGTTGGCTTATGTGTTGTGGACATTGACGTCATTCGTTCTCATAGCAACACACTAAGAAGATATCAGACAGAGGTGGAATTAACTTAGCTTGCAATGGAATGATACATACAGTATCCATACTCCATAACGGTACAAATATTTATTTGAATATTTGTTTAATTCTAAACGGGGGGGGGTTCCAATCTCGTGCTGACCTCTGTGAAAACTTAAAATATAAAACTGTTTTGCTCAGTAGAATTAGTTGGGTCTGACCACACCCTGGCTACACATCGGCAGCTGTTAACGTTCGGCTAATCTAACCTATTATTTTTTCTTCCCTAGTCTTGTGACTCCCATTATCACTCCAGCAGCCCACTGATGTTTCCTTTGTGTTCTTTTACCTCTCTGCCAAACCCAAATGGAATAATGGCAGCGTATTGATTGGCACAACCCAGCGTTCGTCTGCAAACTGGAGCATGGCTAATTGACCTAGAATGTCAATATCTTAATACGGGTCTGCTTCTCTGGCTTCGCCTACTTATTCTGTTCTCCCTCTGCCTGGGAAGAAAGGCGAGAAAGAAAAACAAAACCAAGATAAACGGTGTGATTTTAATATTCAAGCTCAGTTTGGCTTTTCACCTGAACGTGCCTGTGCGGATAGTTTCAGGAGGTGATCATGCTCGTTAGTAAAATAATGCACCGCTCTGGTTTTCTGCAGCAGTGTGTGGGTCGCCATATTGGACGGCTATCATTGAAGGAAAATGTTACAACATCATTTGAGAGGGGATATGCCACGCCCCTTACAATGCGTGATCGCACGCAACACGTGAGGTATATAGAGAAACAAGTCGCGTATTATGAGCTATGGAAAGTAAACGGTGTTGTGCTGGCAACTTCCGTCGTGTGTGACTCCTGATTCTGCGAACGCTTACTTCTGTAGACAGCACCATACAGTCTGAGACACGACGATGACCAAGACATTCGAAAAGACTGTAAGATTCAAATATGTACTGTAAAAGCACTGGGCAGAAAGTTCATTTGCCCAACACACGGTCTAGTTTTCTCAGAAACGCTATAATTATCTACTTTGGCCAATATTGAGAACCATTAATCAAACTACTTGAGAACCATTAATCAAACTCCTGGTCAAGTATTGCCCTTGCAGTGTGCTATATTTGCTCTCAGAAGTTAATTCAACATTTTGGACAGTTTCCCAAGCTTTGCTTGCACTTGAAGCTTCTGTACTTGCTTGAGCGATCTCCGCAACACAAACAATAATAAGCAACTTCAATAGCAAGAACCCAGCTGTCTCCTGACGACGGGCAGACTTTACGCACTGTCCGAAACGTTGAAATCCCGCTGTTCTCAGATCCATACCGGTACTCTTCGAATGATGGCGTAGGGCTTACATGGTGTGATTCCACCTTGCAATCCTTCAAGTCTTATCTACAATTTGCAACATCCAAACACTTTTACAGTGTATTTTAGAAAATAGTTTCAGAAAATAATGTTCATTCTTAATCGTTATACCTTTAGCTTTGTTAAACCTACTACCCGGGAGATAAATTACGAGCCTATTAAAAAGACAAGAAAACTGCGAAAAATAACTTGGTTTAGAGGGAATCCCGTTGGGGAGCTAGACTATACCACGAGTTCTTGTTCAAGAGACGCGCTCGGTCTGCCTTCTCCAAATCCGTGTCACGAGCAGCCTAGCTAAGATTACAGAGCTGGCAACGCGCTGGTAATGCCAAACGCGTGATGGCCAGAGCGCCGGGGAAATGGGGCCAAAGTAGGCAAATGTATTTCGTCTTGCAATTGATGCGCACTGCCGCAGGCGAATGGCAGGGAGAACTGTATCCCGGACGTGTAAGGCCCATCCAAGATTGAGCCGGTCTCGGCAAGCTATGGCCCATGGTGGCGCCACGCATCACTAGCGTATAGTGATCGGCCAGTTTGCAGGAAACTGAAAAGTTCATTACTTGCACAGTGTTAGTAAGGCCCATCGTATATGGGTATGATATATATGTTACGCCTGTATTGCTGACTAGAGTGTCAAAGGTATACAGCCACAATGTAGCATCCAAGCGTTTATATGGAAATGATATGTCCTTTAAGCCGGGACAGGGCAGGTAATAACTCAGATGCCGAAATGCAATGTGAGCTGGTTTGGACTAGTGTATTCTCCATCTTTTGCTGCACTGCAAGCACGATGGACTTCCATTCATTGATGCAGGCCTACAGTTGATTAAGGGGAATCTTTGTCACGTGAGCCGGTCCAGAAAGCATGACCTTTTTCTGAGGCTGGGTCAATTCGAATAATTGACTACAGCATTCGAATAATTATTTGGCCTTCAATTCGATCAAGTATCCGAATATTCGATCGCATTGACCGGCACTGAATGTCAAGGCCATTTAGCCTCCGTTTTCTATACATTTGGATGGGCACCAAGGGCAAAAAGCAAGTTGGATGTAGGACACCAAGGCCTTTTTGGAGAAAAGGTTACTAGCGATCCCTTGCTTGTGGCAGAAATATAGTATCGTTTTGCGCTTGCATCGGTGAGCAGGAAGCAGTCAGCCGCCCTAATTTTCCCCATCTTCCGTTATTTGCAGTATGCTTGTGGTATCATTGCATGCAATCAGCGGAACGTTGCTATTTCCGTTGCATGTTATATTGTTTATATCGTGCAAGTAACAACTTGCACGATCTATATTCCAAGGTTTTTACATTATTATCCGTAATTTGAAGAAAAAAAATTACAAAGAATTTGACTGTATCAGGAATTGAACCCTAGAACTCTCTATCAACGTATCAGTGCTCTTCCATCTGAGCTATCCAGCCTTAGATGGTTGCCACCCAAAATAGTCAACTAGTCTTTGCCGGGGTGGAGGCGCCAGTCAGAAGCAATTCAACCATTAACTGCCGTAGTTCACAGTCAGTTTTTCCTTGGTTTGTTTGACTTAAATTATCCGTACCTCGAATGGTCAACACCCTCTAAAACGGCTTACCTTTTGGGTCAAATGTTGCCGACATTAGGCGTAAGATTTGTTTTCTAATTGGGTGACTGGGTAAAACGGTGCCTACATAGCGCGAAATAATTGTTCTGATTGGCTGACCGGGGAAACGTAGCCTTGAGTCAACGCGTTTGAGGCGAAAAGATAGTCAAATCCGCCTTGACAAAAGGCTAGGCAAAAAGCTGCCGACCATTGAGTCATGTTATTACCTGTACCATAAAGCTAAATTCCTTGCTGTATGCCTGTACTCAGTTTCTTAGTTAGCTATCTATATACTGAACTCTTTCCATTCCCATGGGCGAAAATGGCCATTTGTCACTCTCCAACATTAAAAAACCACCAAAAGTTTTATCAAGTTTACGTTGCGACGTTCTGTGATTTACAAACGGCAACTGCATATTGTTCGGTAGATTTTGTGCACAGACTATTGAGCCCAGGGCGATGTTCGGTATAGAGCCGAATATTCGGTAAAGCGGTTTTCGTAATAGCGATTTTCTACAGTACATTGTGGCAGCAATAAAAACATGACCGCTACATCACAATTTGTGATCGCCGAGAGACTATACATGTACTTACACTTTCGTCTAATGTAGTCATCTTCCACCTCGGAACTGCAGTCTGTCAACGTCAGGTTGAATATTCATCATATGTCGGTCATCACATTTTATATCAACAAGGTTGTACATGATTATAACACCAAACAACGATATTGGCTCATTCATATTAATTTGTGGGTTAAAATCCATTCCCACATTCTGCAATCGAATATTCGAATATTCCATAATCGATCGAATTTCCGAATATTCGATTATTCGGGGACAGCCTTACAAGTTAGGCCTATCCAGATAGCTTCACCAAGCATTTTTAGGAGACAAAATGTAAAGGGTCACACAGCAAAAGTATTGTTTCCACGTTCAGTTAAAACGAGTGATTCAATTTGTTGGATGGTTGATGATTGATCCATCTGTTGGTCAGTCTTTTTGGTCAGTCTTTTTGGTCAGTCTTATTGGTCAGTCTTATTGGTCAGTCTTATTGGTCAGTCTTATTGGTCAGTCTTATTGGTCAGTCTTATTGGTCAGTCTTATTGGTCAGTCTTATTGGTCAGTCTTATTGGTCAGTCTTATTGGTCAGTCTTATTGGTCAGTCTTATTGGTCAGTCTTATTGGTCAGTCTTATTGGTCAGTCTTATTGGTCAGTCTTATTGGTCAGTCTTATTGGTCAGTCTTTTTGGTCAGTCTTATTGGTCAGTCTTATTGGTCAGTCTTATTGGTCAGTCTTATTGGTCAGTCTTATTGGTCAGTCTTATTGGTCAGTCTTATTGGTCAGTCTTATTGGTCAGTCTTATTGGTCAGTCTTATTGGTCAGTCTTTTTGGTCAGTCTTATTGGTCAGTCTTATTGGTCAGTCTTATTGGTCAGTCCTTATGGTCAGTCCTTTTGGTCAGTCTCTTTAGTCAGTCTTTTGGACAGACTTTTGGGTCAGTCTTATTGGTCAGTCTTTTTGGTCATTTTTTTGGTCAGTCTTTTTGGTCAGTCTTATTGGGCAGTCTTATTGGTCAATCTTTTTGGTCAGTCTTTTTGTCAGTCTTATTGGTCAGTCTTATTGGTCAGTCTAATTGGTCAGTCTTATTGGTCAGTCTTTTTGGTCAGTCTTTTTGGTCAGTCTTATTGGTCAGTCTAATTGGTCAGTCTTACTGGTCAGTCTTATTGGTCAGTCTTATTGGTCAGTCTTATTAGTCAGTCTTATTGGTCAGTCTTATTGGTCAGTCTTTGTTGTCAGTCTTATTGGTCAGTCTTATTGGTCAGTCTTTTTGGTCAGTCTTATTGGTCAGTCTTATTGGTCAGTCTTATTGGTCAGTCTTTTTGGTCAGTCTTTTGCGTCATTCTTTTTGGTCATTCTTATTGGTCAGTCTTATTGATCAGTCTTATTGGTCAGTCTTATTGGTCAGTCTTATTGGTCAGTCTTATTGGTCAGTCCTTATGGTCAGTCCTTTTGGTCAGTCTCTTTAGTCAGTCTTTTGGACAGACTTTTGGGTCAGTCTTTTGGGTCAGTCGTATTGGTCAGTCGTATTGGTCAGTCTTTTTGGTTAGGCTGCTGGTTGTTCTGTTGGCCGGTGTGGAAATGACACAAGCAACAGTTGTCTATAAACAATATTTATGATCTGCGGTCTGTTGAGACACTGTACAAAATTATGCAAGCCGTTTGAATTTTGGCCTGAGTATACATGGAATAAGTATAATGTAAATTTTTCTTCAAAACAAGGTCATTTAACATTTGGAGAGCACAAATATGACGATCATTACTGAAAGGAAGTAAGGCAAAAAGAGTGCCCTCCAGAAATTTGAGTAGAATGGTTGTCTCCTGCCTAGCAGAGAATCCAGGATGTAGTCCCAAAAGGAGTTCTTTCCCATATTCTCGGTATGAAGGAAACAAGTAAATCAACAACTTCAAATAGGAAAAGGGCACAAATTTGGGATTAACTGGCATTCAACGCAATTTCACGTAATTTTCGAAATTTTCATTTCTCGGTGTGTGCTTATATCTAATGCGCCCAAGACCGCCAATATGTGACCCGGCACAGCGACATGAGGAATATTCCACCAAAACACTTTTCGAGTAAACAACGCCTGAAGTCAAAGTATCTTCTCAATTCGATAAAAAAAATCAATTTCTGTATTTTTTTCTGTATTTTCGGAAAGTTAATGTATTGGAGAAAATTATGTCCAAAGGATGTTTCCGAAATCCGTCTCTAAATGTTGAAAAAACGAGGATTTCGGGGAGTGTTTGTGTACTGTTTTCATGAAAATGTAAAGTTACTGCCTTTTTGAATGGCCGCTTTCGAGGAATTAGAATGGCACTTCTATATTGTGTCTGGTACCAAATGAACGAGCGAAGTCCCCTTGTACTATTTACAACAAAGTTCACACGGAAATAATTTTGATATCATTTGTAATCTAATGGTATACTCTTTCACATCATTAGAAAATCTCAAAATCTCAAAAGTGGGGGTTATTTATCATTATGCTGTGCCGGGTCACATATGGAGTTCAGATGTAGCCCAGGGATGCCATTGCAAAAAGGTTTTCATGAATTTCATTTTGTCATGTCAATTATTATGACTGTTTCGTTTATTTCTTTTTTCTGTAGCCACACGAGTGGAAGTGACCAGAATAAGATCGATAATTGGACAGCGACATAAATTGAGTGGATTCGGTCATCAATTATAAATTTTATTCATGGCTTCAATCAAAGTGTCAACACTTATTCATTATAGACTTGGTTGGTCTGTTGGTCGGTCGATTGGCTGATCAATGGTCTGTTGGTTGGTCTATTGGTTTGGCTGTTGGCTTGTCTATTGGTCTGACATTTGGTTTTCTTTTGTGGGTCTGTTGGTCGGTCTGCTTGTCGGTCTGTTTGTTGGACAGTCTGTTGGTTGGCTTTTCGTTCACTTTGTTCACTTTGTTCACTTTGTTCACTTTGTTCACTTTGTTCACTTTGTTCACTTTGTTCACTTTGTTCACTTTGTTCACTTTGTTCACTTTGTTCACTTTGTTCACTTTGTTCACTTTGTTCACTTTGTTCACTTTGTTCACTCTGTCTGTCTATATGTCCGTTTGTTTGTTTGTTTGTTTCTTTGTTTATTGGTTGATCTGTTGGTGGTTGTTTTGGTTGGTCTGTTTTGGTTGGTAGAAATTGTTATACGTATTACACAAACACTCAAACCGCACGTGAAACATTTCGAGGGATGGAATTTAGGGTAATGCTTGTCATCCTCATGACATGTCGTTTTCAAGAGAGTGTTAAGGCCATTGTGTACTAAAAGTTTACCAGAACAAAGCCCCATAGGTCCTTCGGTGCAGCGGCCCTAATTTGTAAGAGTGACATCATTGTAAGCTCACGTGGCAGGCCTTTAAAGGTGCAAACAGCCAAGTGCATTCATAACGTAACCGTAGGTCCGAGCAGAATATAACTTGGCATGTATCTAAGTTGAGAAAGGGTTTTATCGTGACGTCATCTCATGATTATTGATGAGGCAGTGATTTTTTTCTTCAGAATCTAGCCTTCATTGAAGCCCTTTTGGCCATCAAGGCACGATTTCTCTAATTGTAACCAGCCTCCGTTTTTTACAAAAATTATATGATGACGTAATACAAATGCGAGTTTTGAAAACACACATAGGGCATTGGCTGATTTTCTTGTGTTACTTTTAAAAAGATATCAGCATGGTGCGGGAAAAGCCCTATATGCACTCTATTGTCAACAGACGAGAAAGGTCTTCTTGCCCCATTCTGGTAGTTGG
The DNA here is from genome assembly GCA_949987565.1 of Luidia sarsii. NCBI lineage: Eukaryota > Metazoa > Echinodermata > Asteroidea > Paxillosida > Luidiidae > Luidia > Luidia sarsii. Next base: position 5,911,704 of record OX465113.1, read on the forward strand.
CGGACGTACTTTTGTACATTGTCTTTTTTCTGTCGCCACAAGAGTGGAAGTGACCAGGTTAAGGTCGATAATTGGACAGCGACATAAATTGAGTGGATTCGGTCATCAATCATCAATTTTATACATGGCTTCAATCAAAGTGTCAAAAAACGCGTCGGAATTGTGTAATTATTGACTTTCTCTCCATGCGCGTTGGTGCAGACACACCAACGGTCCTTTAAAATGTCTAGGGCTAGTCGGGCAGAAGGCACTGCCGGCGTTTACATGTGCAAAGTGAAGCAAGTCTTAATTAGTTTCGATCCCCACTCCAGGAGAGACAAAAATTGAAAGAATAAAAGAGAGGCGAGAAATAATTCAGTTAGATTGCGAGTGAATGAATGTTACACATTTGTCTGACAAGTGACATTGACGTTTATGGAGATGGTCAATATACATTTATTAGCAGACAGAAAACCGAAACAGAAGTTGGAACTGAACTTAGACAATGGTTTTATTTGTAGAGTCTCGACTATCAAATTAGTCCCACGTATACAAAGCGGGCAATATGTTATGGCCACACCATGTATAGAACATTAACGCATCCTACCGTCATTTTAGTTCATCTCGTTGAGATTACTGCTGATCATTGGTCTTATAGGAATACTAATTATGATAATTCTAAACCGATAGATAAAGAAACAAGCGAAAGTTATTTGTTTCCGTTATGCAGCTAAAAATGTTGGTGTATTGTTACTCACCCCGTGTTACTCACTTGCCATGAATGGCAGTCCTGGGTGATATATGTTTACCATGAGTCACTGCAATGCTTTATTTACAGAGCTAGGGAAATGATACCATGAAGCATTCCATACACATGTACTATCGCCCTTCAATTACAAAGGCAAAAATAACAGTGAGAAGACCTTACAAGCTACAGAAACTGTGACTTCTCGAAATTAATATCTAAATAACGTCTTCTGAATACCCACAGTGCACAAAAGAACGAATCCAACAATGAACTGCTCGAGTGATTAATCAATAAACCATTTATAAAAAGGTAACCCGTATTTACCCAAACGATTCACAATGGATTCAATTCTCAAGCACTTTGTTTTGAAACTGGCATGATTGCATGAAGATAGCAATCTGCTATATTTTGAAAATCCACTTTAAGTGTGGGTGGCGTATAGGCCCTATTTTTGTCAAAATTTACCCTTACCTATGCACGGATATTAATAATGACGTTGAACGTCTTTCTTCTTTCTGTATTTCATCTCCTCAACATTTTTCATCCATGCCGCCCACTGGTCCGCTTAATGCCTCAAACAGCTTATGATAACAATACCACGGTCACGTGGTACATAAATGATGATGTTAATGGCAGCATGTCAATGGGGGTAGGGGAAGCAGCAGAAGCCAAACAAAAAGTAATATGGCTTAGTAAGCTGGCTTAGCAAGATGGCTTAGCAAGATGAGCTAGCAAGTTGGCTTAGCAAAATGGCTTAGAAAGATGGGCTAGCAAGATGGGCTAGCAAGCTGGCTTAGCATATGGGCTAGCAAGCTGGCTTAGCAAGATGGGCTAGCAAGATGGCTTAGCAAGATGGGCTAGCAAGATGGGCTAGCAAGCTGGCTTAGCATATGGGCTAGCAAGCTGGCTTAGCAAGATGGGCTAGCAAGATTGGCTAGCAAGCTGGCTTAGCAAGCTGACTTAGAAAGCTGGCTTAGCAAGATGGCTTAGCAAGCTGGCTTTGCAAGATGGGCTAGCAAGCTGGCTTAGCAAGATGGGCTATGAAGATGGGCTAGCAAGCTGGCTTAGCAAGATGGGTTAGCAAGCTGGCTTAGCAAGCTGGATTAGCAAGATGGATTAGCAAGCTGGCTTTGCAAGATGGGCTAGCAAGCTGGCTTAGCAAGATGGGCTAGCAAGATGGGCTAGCAAGATGGCTTAGCATGATGGGCTAGCAAGATGGCTTACAAAGATGGGCTAGCAGGATGGGCTAGCATGATGGGCTAGCATGATGGGCTAGCATGATGGGCTAGCAAGATGGGCTAGCAAGATGGCTTAGAAAGATGGGCTAGCAGGATGGGCTAGCATGATGGGCTAGCATGATGGGCTAGCAAGATGGCTTACAAAGATGGGCTAGCAGGATGGGCTAGCAAGATGGCTTAGCAAGATGCGCTAGCAAGCTAGCTTTGCAAGATGGCTTAGGAAGATGGGCTAGCAAGCTGGCTTAGCAAGATGGGCTAGCAAGATGGGCTAGCAAGATGGCTTAGCTAGCTGGGCTAGCAGGATGGGCTAGCAAGCTAGCTTAGCAAGATGGGCTAGCAAGCTGGCTTAGCATATGGGCTAGCAAGATGGGCTAGCAAGATGGGCTAGCAAGATGGGCTAGCAAGCTGGCTTAGCAAGATGGCTTAGCAAGCTGGCTTTGCAAGATGGGCTAGCAAGCTGGCTTAGCAAGATGGGCTAGCAAGCTGGCTTAGCAAGATGGGCTAGCAAGCTGGCTTTGCAAGATGACTTAGCAAGCTGGCTTTGCAAGATGGTCTAGCAAGCTGGCTTAGCAAGATGGGCTAGCAAGATGGGCTAGCAAGATGGGCTAGCAAGATGGGCTAGCAAGATGGGCTCGCAAGATGGCTTAGCACGATGGGCTAGCAAGCTGGCTTACCAAGATGGGCTAGCAGGATGGGCTAGCAAGCTAGCTTAGCAAGATGGGCTAGCAAGATGGGCTAGCAAGATGGGCTAGTAAGATGGGCTAGTGAGATGGCTTAGCAAGCTGGGCTAGTGAGATGGCTTAGCAAGCTGGGCTAGTGAGATGGCTTAGTAAGCTGGGCTAGTGAGATGGCTTAGCAAGATGCGCTAGCAAGCTAGCTTTGCAAGATGGGTTAGGAAGATGGGCTAGCAAGATGGCTTAGCTAGATGGGCTAGCAGGATGGGCTAGCAAGCTAGCTTAGCAAGATGGGCTAGCGAGCTGGCTTAGCATATGGGCTAGCAAGATGGGCTAGCAAGATGGGCTAGCAAGATGGGCTAGCAAGATGGGCTAGCAAGATGGGCTAGCAAGATGGCTTAGCACGATGGGCTAGCAAGCTGGCTTACCAAGATGGGCTAGCAGGATGGGCTAGCAAGCTAGCTTAGCAAGATGGGCTAGCAAGATGGCTTAGTAAGATGGTTTAGCAAGCTGGCTTTGCAAGACGGGCTAGCAAGCTGGCTTAGCAAGATGGGTTAGCAAGCTGGCTTTGCAAGATGACTTAGCAAGCTGGCTTTGCAAGATGGTCTAGCAAGCTGGCTTAGCAAAATGGGCTAGCAAGATGGGCTACCAAGATGGGCTAGCAAGATGGGCTCGCAAGATGGCTTAGCACGATGGGCTAGCAAGCTGGCTTACCAAGATGGGCTAGCAGGATGGGCTAGCAAGCTAGCTTAGCAAGATGGGCTAGCAAGATGGGCTAGCAAGATGGGCTAGCAAGCTGGTCTAGTGAGATGGCTTAGCAAGCTGGGCTAGTGAGATGGCTTAGCAAGCTGGTCTAGTGAGATGGCTTAGCAAGCTGGGCTATAGTGAGATGGCTTAGCAAACTGGGCTAGTGAGATGGCTTAGCAAGCTGGGTTAGTAAGATGGCTTAGCAAGCTGAGCTAGTGAGATGGCTTAGCAAGCTGGGCTAGTGAGATGGCTTAGCAAGCTGAGCTAGTGAGATGGCTTAGCAAGCTGGGCTAGTGAGATGGCTGAGCAAGCTGGGTTAGTAAGATGGCTTAGCAAGCTGAGCTAGTGAGATGGCTTAGCAAGCTGGGCTAGTGAGATGGCTTAGCAAGCTGAGCTAGTGAGATGGCTTAGCAAGCTGGGCTAGTGAGATGGCTGAGCAAGCTGGGCTAGTGAGATGGCTTAGCAAGCTGGGCTAGTAAGATGGCTTAGCAAGCTGAGCTAGTGAGATGGCTTAGCAAGCTGGGCTAGTGAGATGGCTTAGCAAGCTGGGCTAGTGAGATGGCTGAGCAAGCTGGGCTAGTGAGATGGCTTAGCAAGCTGGTCTAGTGAGATGGCTTAGCAAGATGGGCTAGTGAGATGGCTTAGTAAGCTGGGCTAGTGAGATGGCTTAGCAAGCTGGGCTAGTGAGATTGCTTAGCAAGCTGGGCTAGTGAGATGGCTTAGTAAGCTGGGCTAGTGAGATGGCTGAGCAAGCTGGGCTAGTGAGATGGCTTAGCAAGCTGGGCTAGTGAGATGGCTTAGCAAGCTGAGCTAGTGAGATGGCTTAGCAAGCTGGGCTAGTGGGATGGCTTAGCAAGCTGGGCTAGTGAGATGGCTGAGCAAGCTGGGCTAGTGAGATGGCTTAGCAAGCTGGTCTAGTGAGATGGCTGAGTAAGCTGGGCTAGTGAGATGGCTGAGCAAGCTGGGCTAGTGAGATGGCTTAGCAAGCTGGGCTAGTAAGATGGCTTAGCAAGCTGAGCTAGTGAGATGGCTTAGCAAGCTGGGCTAGTGAGATGGCTTAGCAAGCTGGGCTAGTGAGATGGCTGAGCAAGCTGGGCTAGTGAGATGGCTTAGCAAGCTGGTCTAGTGAGATGGCTGAGTAAGCTGGGCTAGTGAGATGGCTTAGCAAGCTGGGCTAGTGAGATGGCTGAGCAAGCTGGGCTAGTGAGATGGCTGAGCAAGCTGGGCTAGTGAGATGGCTTAGCAAGCTGGGCTAGTGAGATGGCTTAGCAAGATGGGCTAGCGAGATTGCTTAGCAAGCTGGGCTAGTGAGATGGCTGAGCAAGCTGGGCTAGTGAGATGGCTTAGCAAGCTGGGCTAGTGAGATGGCTTAGTAAGCTGGGCTAGCGAGATTGCTTAGCAAGCTGGGCTAGTGAGATGGCTGAGCAAGCTGGGCTAGTGAGATGGCTGAGCAAGCTGGGCTAGTGAGATGGCTTAGCAAGCTGGGCTAGTGAGATGGCTTAGTAAGCTGGGCTAGTGAGATGGCTTAGCAAGCTGGGCTAGTGAGATGGCTGAGTAAGCTGGGCTAGTGAGATGGCTTAGCAAGCTGGGCTAGTGAGATTGCTTAGCAAGCTGGGCTAGTGAGATGGCTGAGCAAGCTGGGCTAGTGAGATGGCTTAGCAAGATGGGCTAGTGAGATGGCTGAGTAAGCTGGGCTAGTGAGATGGCTGAGTAAGCTGGGCTAGTGAGATGGCTTAGCAAGCTGGGCTAGTGAGATGGCTTAGCATGCTGGGCTAGTGAGATGGCTTAGTAAGCTGGGCTAGTGAGATTGCTTAGCAAGCTGGGCTAGTGAGATGGCTTAGCAAGCTGGGCTAGTGAGATGGCTTAGCAAGCTGGGCTAGTGAGATGGCTCAGCAAGCTGGTCTAGTGAGATGGCTTAGCAAGCTGGGCTAGTGAGATGGCTTAGTAAGCTGGGCTAGTGAGATGGCTTAGCAAGCTGAGCTAGTGAGATGGCTTAGCAAGCTGGGCTAGTGAGATGGCTTAGCAAGCTGGGCTAGTGAGATTGCTTAGCAAGATGGGCTAGTGAGATGGCTTAGTAAGCTGGGCTAGTGAGATGGCTGAGCAAGCTGGGCTAGTGAGATTGCTTAGCAAGCTGGGCTAGTGAGATGGCTTAGTAAGCTGGGCTAGTGAGATGGCTTAGCAAGCTGGGCTAGTGAGATGGCTTAGCAAGCTGAGCTAGTGAGATGGCTTAGCAAGCTGGGCTAGTGAGATGGCTTAGCAAACTGGGCTAGTGAGATGGCTGAGCAAGCTGGGCTAGTGAGATTGCTTAGCAAGCTGGGCTAGTGAGATTGCTTAGCAAGCTGGGCTAGTGAGATTGCTTAGCAAGCTGGGCTAGTGAGATGGCTTAGCAAGCTGGGCTAGTGAGATGGCTGAGTAAGCTGGGCTAGTGAGATGGCTGAGCAAGCTGGGCTAGTGAGATGGCTTAGCAAGCTGGGCTAGTGAGATGGCTGAGTAAGCTGGGCTAGTGAGATGGCTTAGCAAGCTGGGCTAGTGAGATTGCTTAGCAAGCTGGGCTAGTGAGATGGCTTAGCAAGCTGGGCTAGTGAGATGGCTGAGTAAGCTGGGCTAGTGAGATGGCTTAGCAAGCTGGGCTAGTGAGATGGCTGAGTAAGCTGGGCTAGTGAGATGGCTTAGTAAGCTGGGCTAGTGAGATGGCTGAGCAAGCTGGGCTAGTGAGATGGCTTAGCAAGCTGAGCTAGTGAGATGGCTTAGCAAGCTGGGCTAGTGAGATGGCTTAGTAAGCTGGGCTAGTGAGATGGCTTAGCAAGATGGGCTAGTGAGATGGCTTAGCAAGCTGGGCTAGTGAGATGGCTGAGTAAGCTGGGCTAGTGAGATGGCTTAGCAAGCTGGGCTAGTGAGATGGCTTAGCAAGCTGGGCTAGTGAGATGGCTTAGCAAGCTGGGCTAGTGAGATGGCTTAGCAAGCTGGGCTAGTGAGATGGCTTAGCAAGATGGGTTAGTGAGATGGCTTAGCAAGCTGGGCTAGTGAGATGGCTTAGCAAGCTGGGCTAGTGAGATGGCTTAGTAAGCTGGGCTAGTGAGATGGCTTAGCAAGCTGGGCTAGTAAGATGGCTTAGCAAGCTGGGCTAGTGAGATGGCTTAGCAAGCAGGGGCCAATTTCATAGCGCCGCTTAAGCGCCAAAATGTGCTTAAGCGCAAAAACTCATGAGCCGCAGGATCCCCTTGCCTACCCAAACTTCACTTTTGTTTCACGCTAAGTAAAGAAGAGTGGAATACAAGTCAAAAGCAATGGACATCGCATCACAGTGCAGTTTGTAATCCTGCTTACACAAGGAAGACTTTTTCTGCTTAGCAGATTTTCACGCTTAAGCGGCTCTATGAAATTGGGCCCTGGGCTAGTGAGATGGCTTAGCAAGCTGGGCTAGTGAGATGGCTTAGCAAGCTGGGCTAGTGAGATGGCTTAGCAAGCTGGGCTAGTAAGATGGCTTAGCAAGATGGGTTAGTGAGATGGCTTAGTAAGGTGGGCTAGTGAGATGGCTTAGCAAGATTGGTTAGTGAGATGGCTCAGCAAGCTGGGCTAGTGAGATGGCTGAGCAAGATTGGTTAGTGAGATGGGTTAGTGAGATGGCTTAGCAAGATGGGTTAGTGAGATGGCTCAGCAAGCTGGGCTAGTGAGATGGCTTAGCAAGATGGGTTAGTGAGATGGCTCAGTAAGCTGGGCTAGTGAGATGGCTTAGCAAGATTGGTTAGTGAGATGGGTTAGTGAGATGGCTTAGCAAGATGGGTTAGTGAGATTGGTTAGGCAGCTGGGCTAGTAATTTGGGTTGGCGAGCTAAGTTTGCACTCCAAGCACGCAGGGCTGAGAAGTTTCAAGGTACAACGTTACTCAGCAAGTATCAACTCGACGACGTACATAGGTCTTAGACACAGTGTGATATTTGATATACTCACATACTTGGACGGCATTCAATCAATGCTGATGAAAAACCTCTACCGCTGACCACAGGAATTGACTTCAAAAGAAGAGGGTGACTTTAAAAGCAGAAATAAAAGAGACCCCGGTATCTCTAAAGAACTTCAAAAGATGGCATCGAATTTTCTGGTGTTTTCTTCTATGATTGAGAGTTCTAAATTACAATACCATTTTGCTGCTAGCTTCCCCTATTTGTTTCAAACACTCTCCCCACCACTGTACATCTCGTTCGTTTCAGATAGAATGCACCCCTTTCATACCTTTGATAGCATGTAGGCTCTATAATATTTGAAGACTGTGGTCCTGGGCAATTGGATTTCTCTTGCAAACCGCACCATATTGCGAGCGTTCATGCTTTGGCCCCATCATAACAAAATTGTCACATCTTGCATGTAGATCGATTGTGTTTTGGAGCCATAATTGCATTAAAGCGGGAACAAAAGTATGTCGCTATGCACGACCAAATTAGGCAATTGAATTAGGCCCAAAAGCCATGAATACTAACATTGGGCAAATAGCCCATTTAGGCGAGAGGGTAATGGCGAAGTCCGGCCTTGTCTCCTCGCTGGCCAAGTCCTGGCAGAGGTGTTCTAATTTGAAGCGAGGGGAGAAAAAACGAGGCGCGAAAAAGCAGACGACTTCGGAGCGAGACAAATTGTGACAAGTTTGCTGCTCGGTCCAGTCGAGAGCTAACCTAGTTAGACGCTGTTAGTTCAAACAAGACTAATGTTCATGTACGATGAATGATATTCATTGCCGTCTTTATGAAATTACCATAACAGTGGGTGATTTTTTGAACTAGATAGCGAACGAACACGTTGTCCCCGGGTTTTCATTAAACGCATTTTGCTCATTTTCGTTTGGTGTACAATACGTTCATGTCTACTCAGCTAGTAGCACCCTGCCTTTATTATTTCTGTGTGTATGAAGTCATATAGTTGAGCCGTGCATTCATAGGCGCGCAATGGGTTTGCAAGACAGCAGCTGATAAAGGCCATGGCAAGCATGGACCTCTATCACGAATTAAGAGCGAGACAGAAGGCACGTGGCCCGCTCGATGAACAGTCTACAAGCTACCAGTCCAGTTGTTAGGGACCTCAACGAGTCTCCAATAATTGGCTACGTTTGAAATTAAATGACCTCACAAAGACAGTCATCACCCACAGAAATGACCCAGTGCTTTATGAAATCTCACGAGGCCATGTAAGGATGCGTTGAAATGATTGAAGACATATACAGAAATCACCAAAACCAATTAGAGAGATGTACGCTCTATTAGTTTTCACCATTAATTAGTTATTAAGATCAATATGCAATTACAAATTGTAAAATGAATACAAGATGAATAATTTCCTATGATCAAAGTCATCCCTTACAGCTTTGGAATTCCAGTATAGTTGCATCATTTCAAATGAAAGATCTACCAACTGTTTTATCCTTTAAAAAGGAGCAAAAACAAGTCATACTATACACCTATATGTGTACGTCATTTGCCTTCAGCACAACTACTCCATTACTGCTCTAAGATGACACAAACCAATACCATAAATATCTAAATTAAGTGCAATTTGAGAGGAGAACAATTGCAAGGATGAACCAACGGGGTCCGTTTTAACTCCTCCAACCCCATCCACCAAGACACCCGAGCCTTCGACGAGGAACCCCAGGGACACGAAGGGGGAAATGAAAGTTGTGCCTTGGTCGCTTGGAATTTTTTCTCTACTCCTTAATTACACCTGGATAGCTAATAACTAGCCGCTGCCAATTGGCAACTGAAGAGGCACACACAGGGCCCTGAGGTGCGAGGAAATCTTGTCCGCTAATCATCTGCCTGTGCGAGCATCTGTAGCTAGGAGAGGTCGGCCACTCCGGACAAGGTTTGTGTGTTAGCAGCCTGTGTCATGAGCACTCAGCGGGCAGTACAGCAGCGATGGGCCGGTACCTCCCGGGCGTCCATGTACTATACCTCCCTCACTCTCCCTCTCCTTCCCACTCCACGCCGCTAAACGACCAATTAACAGCAATAAATGGGTGAGAGTTTATTGTTTGGTAAATCGATGAGCTGTACTCCAGGGAAGGGACCCTAAGGTATACCTGTGTAGATGGCACGCCAGATTCAGCAATGCCTATTCCTTCCCGTCATCCTTAGCTTAACCGGGGAAAGCCCCATCATGTTTTGGAGGAAAGTCTGCGCACAGCGAAAAATCCACCATTACAACGAGCAATCACAACGAAATCGCCGTCCAAGAATTGTAATGATCTTCGTGACGAGAACCATGAGATGATGTTAAGAGTCACTATACAATTGGTACTGAACCAACGTGTATGGCTGCATAATCTGTTTTGTTTTATGAAACAGAGCTGACTAAGAAAGTAACACGTGATCATTATCTTCATCAGTGAGAGAAATGGCCATGTACCATTTTGTAAACCACTCAGTTATCGCAAATATGATGTAATTGGTTTTTAAAAAATTAAAACCACTAAATATTCTTAAAACAATGACTACGTTGCAGAGGTCTGATGCCTTCATTTTGGTCATTCATTGCAGTAATTATGCATGCATTTCTTTCATATCGGCCGTTACATTTAGAGATTAGTTACTAATTTATAAAAAACCCAGGTTAGAAAAAGGAGTTTCGAGTCAGACAATATCTAGATAGGCTACTGCCGATATGCAACAACTGCGAGAAAAAAATTATTTATTCTAAAAGTTATAACTATGTGGAAGCCAAGCGAAAGAAATTAAGGAGAAACGTGAGAATGTGCGCGATAAACATGACTGTAGCCATGTTCACTAGGACTCCAAGCGCTCGTGATGGATATAGGCCTAACTCTCTCTCTCTCTCTCTCTCGGCTTTTTAGAAACGTCTCCATTTTGTCCACAAAAGACCAATAAAACGTGATTGTGCGTCTTTTTTTAAACGATTCAATTGCAGCAACGGCATACTTGCGGTTTGTGTATGCCTGTAACTTTGCAGCGATGTGACCTTGTGTTATGACGTTAATGAACAGTATTTATGAAATAGTTCTTATTATCACATTCTATATTCCATTTGTGCTGATGGTTTTCTATTACATTACAGGTTATGGATGGTTAACGATGATGAGGGGACGAATATGGCCCCACACTGGTGGACTCAGTTAAACCTGGCTGAGTTAAACACGAAATATCGCTTCTCTAATGGTCCAAATTATTTTGCGTCGAACCGAGTAATTATCGCGGGCCAATCTAATTGAAGTCAATTCGCATCAATTGTACCTTTTTGCCTGGCAAATGTATTTAAAGCATACGGTGAAAGGAAAAGATTTAATGGCGAAAATTAATTCTAAAAAATGCATCAAATAGAACCTTCATTCCTGTATTTCTTTAGGATAAAGAAGCGACAAGCGAGATGGTTTTCGAGACAAATTTTTTTCTAAGGAAACCAAATTTCAGGTTCTGCTATTCCTGGTCGAGGTCCATTATACCAAAGGACTCTACTCTTAGCTTTCCTTCCCGACTTGGACTCGTACCCTGAAGGTGGAAATTCACGGCCACTTATGGAGGAAGGTGAACTCAAGCCAAATGTCATCGGGCTAGAATAAATACAAATTATTTGTTTAGATTCTGTTTCCCGCCTTCCAAGAGCCGGGTAAATACAGCGTGGATCTGCAGGCAGTGTGAGGTAAGGGCAGGGAGGTAAGGGCAGGGCTAGGGAGGCAGTGAGGCAGGCAGGGAGGCAGACAGGGAGGCAGGCAGGCAGACAGGCAGGCAGGCAGTAAGGCAGGGAGGGAGGCAGGCAGGCAGGGAGACAGGGAGGCAGGCAGCCAGGCAGTGAGGCAGGGAGGGAGGGAGGCAGGCAGGGAGGGGGGCAGGCAGGGAGGGAGGGAGGCAGGCAGTGAGGCAGGGAGGCAGGGAGGCAGGCAGGGAGGGAGGAGGTAGGCAGGCAGGCAAGCAGACATGCAGGCAGGCAGGCAGGAAGGGAGGCAGGGAGCCGAGCGTGTTCCCCGATGCGGAAACATTGGGATAAAATTACCGTCTGGATCAGGACATGAAGGGGAGGGGTCCTTTTCCACAGTATTCCATTGGTCCTTTGTCCTGCCAGCCATCGCCGCTTGCTCATGCGTGCGCCCCTAACACAATTTGTGGACGGGTGATGTGAGTGTTAAACTGAATTACGTCTAAACCTTGCACTGCTGCTGTTAAGGAGGAAGATGTATAGATTCATATATATGTGCATTATATATAGAAAAGTAGGGGTGGGAGATTGGTTTTCTACATGAGATGTCTTACTCGCTTGAGTTGTAGGAAAAGCACTCTACCCGCCTCCAGACTGGTTGCCGTATTGTTGTGTACTTCAGGCAAGGCTCTTACCACAACGCGCCTTTTTTTGTAGATGGGGGCGTGGTATCAGTGATGCATTATGGCTAAACAGCCTTGGCTGGGCCAGGCAAAATGGAGGCAGCATCAGCCTCGTCTCCAAACAATGCACGACCTTCATATTGTTGAACTGAGATATTGCTTCCGGGTTCTTAAATGAAGGGGCGAGTTCGGTTTGTAACTGTGACTAAACGTTTAGTATTGCAGAGGGTGCCGTAGGCAATTAACTTGACTAAAGTCCACAGACAACTATCCACCGGCCCGTTGTAATGCCCCACCTATAGTGACGTCAGATTCGTGTAGTTTAGCAGGGGCTTAATTTAAAATTCAGTGTCTGTGTATGCAGTGTGGTAGTTGTGGTTGTGGTCTAAAACCCGTGATAAAGCCCAGCCTCTCCTGGGATCGGTAACTCCACCCGTGTAAGTAGGATGTCCAAATTTCAAATCTCCCTCTCTCGGGACTTCGGCTTTGCTCGGCTTTAGTCGGATTACAGTCGGCGTGGTGGCCGCGGCGATTCATGCCGCCCAACAGCGCTGGTGTGCTAAAGGTTTCCTCTTTCTGGAATCGATATTCAATAGTTATACGGAAAACTGTTGGCAGCAACCGTTTAAAAGTCTTGCCCTTAAACGCAATACTTTTTTTTCTCGTTTAACAATGGACAGAGACAAGGGCATCATAACAACCTATTATAAAGTGATGTGACAACATGACTATGAAGTTACGTGTGCCGGTGCAGTCGTATAGAAATCGTAATTGTATTGCGAAAATAAAGTGTAATTACAAAGCGAAAAAACATCGCATTGGCTCCATTTTACGGCCGAGTGGTCCCCAAGTGTTTTTCTTGATTTACAATCAACATTAATGCACTGTGCAGGCAATTATGGGTCTGGTCCTTGGAAGACTGCCGGGAATATATGTTTATTCGGGCGAGCTCGGTAGATCACGGTGTTTTACGAGCAATATAATTGTTATTGTAGGTGTTCTGGCGAAGTCTGTATTGTGCTCTCGTTAGCTATAAATTAGGGTTTTCATCATTGCCAAGATTGGACGGTCAGTCGTCACTCTCGTGACAGGAAAAAGGGAGGAGTATACCTGAACAATCGCTCCGCCTCCATCTTCGTCATTTGCAAGCAATGACCTGTCATTATACACAGCGTAAGTTGTTGACATTGCTTGCGCATGTCAATCTTGAGAACAAAATTCATAAAGCTTCATCGTTGAATGCAATATTTACATTATCCGCCATGTTGTTTTGTGGAAGTTCAGCAACGCGAGAAAAATACAAGCCCGAAGACCCTTTCAATATTGCATCCAGTTGGCCGATACTTCCTCTCCATTTTAGGGGCCACGAACAGACGCCCTCTTTCGGGAACACACTGTCCATTTCAAGAGTACTTTACGAATCCCTGACACTCATTTGAGATAAGCAACAACAAAGATATCCACTCCAATTTTGTATTTGATTGATAACAAAATTGAGAATTCAGTATGAAATGATCCGAACCACAATTTCAATGTTGAAAGGCTTGCTTTGCTATATTTACTGCTGGCATAGATTGCAGTGTTCTACTGTGCTTTTATGACTGGTGCTGTCAGCAATAGGTGCTTGCATGTTCATATTCCTTATATACGTTATACCTCTATACTTGAATCTCGCTGCAGTTACCGCTGTTTCCTGTACCACTGCTGTTCGTTCGATATTCATGCTTTCTTGGTATTGGTCTTGTTTCTTACTTTGAAATAGCAGATGCTACAAAATTACACTTTTTTGGGTATAATATATTATTTAGCACTATATATACCAGTGGACTGAGAGTACAAAATAGATGAACTTGGGGATACATCTCGCTTCCCTCGCATTTCATATGAGGCAAGTAGCCTCGCGCATTGAGTTACATTATCGGGTTTCATTGGTTCCCCATCTCCGATATGATTTTGAGGAACACGGAGTGCCTCTCACTGATGTGGACTCGATAATTCTCGGCCCGACTTTTCCTCAGATGTGGATCAAAATATGGACCGGTTTACCTGTGATATGGCTCCTGGTTTTTTGCGAGTTTTGACCTCAAGAACCTTGCCGTGGTAATCAATCCTGATTTGGCGCGTCGAGAGATCGAGAGGAGAGGTATAGTGGCGTGGCACAAAACCCAGTCATTTCCTTCAGTTCCAAAGAAGCGCGCGAAATCATTGCCCGCCCTCTCCCCCACCGACCCCCAAAATCGTTCCCTCTCCAAGACAAATTATCGACGGCGGATCGACCACGTTCGCATTCAGATGGGGCGGCCGAGTCATCAGCCACTGGCCGGTGTAACCTTCCAGATCCCTCCTGACAGCCATGTACTTCACGCTGAAGTTCAACTCCGATCTAAGATTTCTGGCCGGCGCTCCATTACTTCTTGCCGCCACAAGTGGGCCCACTTGAAGCAAGGATTTAGCCACGCCATTCCCAAAACCGCCTTCAATATTTTGATCGGAAGAATGTACACATTATACTCCAAGGAGGCGTGTGTCACGTAGCACCGCGGACAGGCAACAGGCTAGCCGGATAGCCGCTCTGTATGTACCCGGTATACCTTGCCAGCACACGGACACAGCTCCGCTTCGGATTCCCCGCTTGAGCGTCAAAGTCCAGTGAACTTTACCCTGAACTTTTTTCCCCTTTTTTTGTACAAGAGACCACCAATAATAATGCTTGCCGAGAAATTAGGGTCACTTCAAGATTATATTCATTACAGGTGCACCACCGTCGGTGCGAAAAGTGCAAAGCTTTTCACAAAACAGTTGAAGCCGGACCCAAAAGTGCGCCACTGGTTTCTGTTACACTACACTTCATATTTTTCTTATCTTAATCCACTTTTTCCTCTTCTCTTTTGGCCGCGAGCGTTTCTGTTTTACTTTGTACTTGTGCAAGCTCAAGCAATATCTAATGGTGTTTAACAATGGGTATTGGTGTCTACTTGTTGGGTACGACGGTTTAGAAGTGAAGACATGTAAATAAGGTGATAGGTTTTCAAACGCAACAACATAAATGAAATTCGACTTTCCCCGTTCCGGTATCACAATCGGTATAGGGTCTGGTAAATGCGGGCCTGCAAAGGCGTTTATAATCCCTTCGGTCAGTTTGTTCGATGCACACATTTACATTGAAGAGTTGGACTTTGGTTGTCATATTGGCCTAGGCGTTGTAGCAGCGCCACACGTAAAGAGACAAGGTCCATTTAACTCGGGCATAAAACATTAATTATAATGTAGTAAAGGTAGCAATGCTGAAGAGAGGAGTTGAGTGGACTAACGAATAATGAATTGCCAATACAATTTTAATAGCTATACACCATTGTATAATAAATACCCTTGGCTTCATTGCTGAAGTATCCAATTTTTTGGATGGGAGTTGACGATTTATGTCAGTCAAAAAAATGATTATTGTGCAATCATATATTTCTATTAAAATACTGATCATGATGAATGCAGCACCACCGCCCTTTGTTTACAGTTTGCAATGGGAATCCCACATGCAACTGGAGAAAACAGAACGATGACATGTTCGAGTCCGTCAAACATGAACACATCTTCTTTCTGTCAGAAAGAATCCAATCATTTGAGGCTGTACATCAAAACAATGTGTAGTCAATTGTTGTACTGTTGTTACGAGTTCCAATATAAAAGCATTTATCAAGATGCTACGTCAATCACGACTACACCAGTCAACCACATATCCAACACGGACAAGTATGCCTGCAGATAACTGTTTCATATCTGGTGCAAACGTTCCCGGCACAAAAAAGGTTTGGGCCTAAGTGGTTGGCCAACACGGTGTGGTCTGGGACGTGCTGTTCCTTGAGCTAGGTCCGGTTAGTCCTAGTGGAGTTGGTGATTGTGTCTGCTGGCCGTTCGGATGGATCTACGTGTCCACCGACCAGCTACGTGCTCCACACTGCACCCATCGTATTTGTGGAAACTTTTATAATGTAGAGATTTTCAACTTGGATGCCCGCCAGGGATTCTTGGCCACCTTTGGGGCCCAGTAGTGGCGGACCGCAGTGATGGCTGGACTGACTTTGTGTCGGACTCGGCAGTTGGGGCGAAGCGCAGCCCTCTTGGGGAAGCCTGCCGTGTGAACTCCCATGGCACAGCGGCCGCCACTCCGCTCTTCAGTCAATCATAGACCGTTGTCATTTTCTGCACTCACAGCAAAATCAAGGAATAATAAACCAAAAGGTTGATTTAAAATTAAAGGTTGTGATGTTTCACCATGGTCTCCAATTCTATTACAAACACGCGTATAATTGTGTTCTATTCTTCTTACAGTGACGTCAATTTATAAAGCAGAGAAATATCAACAAGACGTGTATATGCATTTTGTTCACATCACGGTACTCAGAAATTGTGGACAGAGTTGATTTGGAATATGTAAGCATGATCATTTAACTAAGGACACGATAATACTCCCGATATAAATGGCCCTTCGCCACGATCGTGGAGCAAAACTACAATGCCTCTGGCATCATTCAGTTAATTGAGTGATTCACAACAACATGCCATTTTATGCCAATTATGACATCTCTCTCGAAATAGAAAAAGCTGATGATATAGCTTCTTGCATTTTATACTTGAGTAGGGAACCCTGACAGGTTATTGTTGGTCTTTTGCTCAACGTCTTATGAGACAAGTGAGACTTTCGACTCAAATCTGAAAAGAGAGGTTAGATTTGCCATAGAAGAAATCAGAAAAAGTAGCTTCAGCAATGACGTCTTTGATAGCCTTTTCGTCAAAGTCCTTACTTGAGTAGAAGACGAAATTTCATTTCATTTGCAACCTTCATTTGAACTTTATGTAACTTGAGATGTAACTCAATGGAAAGCCCTATGACTGGATAGTGTTGAGAATCTTGAACGGAATCACATCACTCTCGTCAAAACAACGAAATTTAAGTTTGCAATGCAGTGTGGCGTCCATTATGATTCAAAGACTTCGAGAGAATTTCTTGTCTATAGTTGGGATCAGACCTGAAATCCATGCACATGCACATGTACAACCCTGCAGCCAACACAACCAAGACACGCCCATGCACCCTCCGCCACGTTTAGACCGGCATGCTTTGCAACCACTTCCTATGGTGCTTTATACACTGCCACACGGTCAGCACGATGCTTCGTCTGGTATTAGCACATAACATGCAAAGCAAATTGAGAAAGTTGGAATTAAAAATCGTGTGGTTGCTAGACATCCGCGGCGTTGATTGAAAGCCCCCCAAAAAAGAATAGCGAAATAGCATTGTGAAAACAACAGAAAATCTCATGCAAAAAGGCTTGTATATAAGGACTTACATTTTGTAACATTTTATTGATAACTATTATATATTGGTGGAGAGATGACATAAAATTAAACTAATGGTAAAATATTTCATGATGGATAAATTTTCTTGTTTATTTAAATCGTTTTACTGTCATCCGTTTTTATTTTAACAACAAAATTGATGAAAAGGAGATTTGACCAATTTTCAATTGGCAATGTAATGTTTAATTTGTTGATACATGACCGCAATAGAAACTGTATCAGTAGTGAAGACTAGACAAAAAAGATGAGAACTTCTAGAGATGTCTACTCTGTCCAGTGAAACGGTTCCCCGGAAATTGTGCATTCGCGAAGGTGGTCGACTCCGTGTTTATGTATTCTGAAACTTGTTGGATGGTATACAGTGGGTACACGTGTGGGTCTTGTCTGATGATTAGAAAACTCATCAATCCTATATTTGACAGTGCAGTATGCACATACTATACAGTGATGCGTTGGTGCTGTCGTGGGACATTTTATGACAATTAAGGATACAATTAATGTATTTGTGGAGTATTGATGCTTGAACGTCACCTTGAAGGTAAAAACAGTCTGCAAATTTGCCTTGTTGATGGTTGCAGACTCGGGTAGTATAGAAAAAGGAACAGAATGAAAGATGTTTTATTACGGGGTTTGGCTGCGAGTAGGGTCTGTGACCGCGCGAGGCGGCTGCTGTTTGCCGGTGAAATGGCCGCTTTGGACGGCGCACGGACGAGGGGAGGACGCGTACCTATGCCCGCGTCGTGCTGCTTTTCTCGGTCTACACCTCGTTGGCCCCGCACAGTACCTTGTTGACAGGAATCCACCATGTATGGACTTGTATACAGTCAAACTACACGGTCGAATAGGACAAAGGGTTTAAACTCTGGTTTTGTGTTCAGTCCATAAAACAGAGGTATAGCCTACATGACACAGTGGACTACTGTTCTGATCCTGAAGTCTTCTCAGATTTAGGCAATCGGTAAAAATGATCGAATTCATAAATCTATGATAGGTCTACATGTCGTCACACAGAAAGCTCTTATTTGTCCTGCTTGTTAATTCACGTGTGTTTCCTCGTGAACAATAATCTCATTACCACAGAAATTGTACTAAGATTTATACCAATATTGGTAGCGTATGATATTTGAGGTTATTGGTAATAAGATGCCGATTTTTCTATTTTTTTTTTCTCAAACCAAAACGTTGACAGGAGCTCTCTCACAAAAAAGAATATCCCCGCTGCGGGTGCACAGTACTATTAAGGTGTAATATTACGACAAGGTTCCCTCTCCGTTGAACTAGTCGAAATCATATTTCATAAACACAGAGGGCTTATGGCTGGTCTTATCGACAAAACAAGAAACACCTTCAGACCCAGCGCTGCTGCCTGTACATAGGCCGCTGGACGCTTGAAAAATCCCTCCCTGCCCTAGTTTAATCAGGGTCAGCGTCGGGCCGTGCAAGGTGCCAACATCACTCGTCGGAGACGGGGCTGTCAAAATCGATGGCTGCTCAATTCAGCGCGCTGTCCGGCTCGGCTCTACCGGGCTATAGGCCCGTTTCGCCCGGGCTAACGCCTCCATCTCACCCCGCCCAGACGCTTCAGTTCCGGACTTTCCGCCAACCTCCAATACGGATGATTTTCTAATGAGCGGCGTTCATTCCCCTCCACCTCTGCTCCGAGAAATGTACGCTTCAAATTCTTAGCATACATTTACCGAAATAATCTGCAATGTTTATCACATTATCGTTTAGTCAGTTATTAATTTCATTGACTAAGTCACACACCCATACGGAATACAGATTCCAATAGTCCTGCATGCCTTCGAACTAGACTCCTTTCTGTACGTTTCACTTGTATACTCCCAAACCAAAATCGGGTTTCCAAATTTCATTTTTGTGAGTGGCTGTGGATTACAGATAGGGTCAGGTGAATACAGCAACAAGTAACGAATACGCCAACCAATCGAAAGTCTGCAGAAAGTTAGAGCCAACTTGCTTGCAATTATGTGCAACCGTATATGTGGATGGCATGGTATCTGTGTCACCTTATAACTTCATTTCATCTTAAATTACCCTGTAAGTCCGGCAAGGTGTTACGGGGAGTTTCAGTATTTTCCTTGGTCGGCCCACATACTCCCCTTGCCACACCGAGGGAGTCTTCCCCCGGTGGTAACAGCTCTCCTCCCGGCCCGTTTATGGCATATCCCCTGTGAGACTTAGCACGGTGAAAGCCTGTTTCTTAAGCGCGTAATATCGTGTCAGGTTTCAAGTGTTTTTTACTGGCTGACGGTGCTACACTTTGGGGGCCCGACGCGAGCAGCGCACGCTGAGCCTATCACTCGGCCCTTCGCGACCGGGGGAGGTGTATAGTTTTGCCCGGCGAGCCTGGAACACGATGAGGGGGTGCACTGGGTGCTAGAGGACTCCACTTACCCGGCGAAATGGCTTCCGATACTGCAACTTTCCCTCTCATTCTTTTTGACACCCTTCTTCGTCTTCTTCTTCTCCTTCTTCTTCTTCTTCTTCTTCTTCTTATTGAGGAAATATCTTGCCAGTTTCTTCATCAGCGATTTGGAAACAGACCCGGGCTGTGGGAACGCGTGTGTGCTAGAATACTGGACAGCGGGCTTGTGGCTTTGACGCAGTGCACAGCTCTCTGTGGAAATCCAGCAGAAACCAGCGCGTGCCACACAGAAAGAGCATGTGTGTTAGAAGAGGGAAGAGAGAGAGAGAGGGAGAGTGAGAGAGGGAGAGGGAGGGAGAGAGAAAAGGGTCGAGAAAAGTACAGCATGTCCCGGGCTATGCACTTTGGGTTGAATTAATCAACGCACTCCCCCCTTGTTTCCTTTTTCTCTGGCATTTGGGGGAAAAAACCCAATGCATACAAAACATGAAATTATACATACAATCCATGTATATGACAATGGCCGTTTGATAGCATCACAAAACATATACATGCATGCCATTTGAACAAACCTTCATATTACACATAGACTGTGGGATATTGGTCAGCGAACAGATGTCATTTTCCGCAGCTTTGTATACCTTTACAACATTCTCTATCCAACAATTAGTGTGGGCCGCTCGAAATTGATTGATCGATTCAATTTTAAAACACCGTGATCCACTTCCCACACGTTCGTGTATGGTAATTTGTGACGATGGTGCGGATCCCGAACGGGTGTTAATATAGGACACTTTGTACAAACAAAACACTGAACATTTGCCAGAGGTATTGGGAAAACTGCATTTTGATTAGAATTCACAAAGTAAAGAAAACATGGGACATGTCGTCCCGGCAGAAGCAGAGGCGTGATTTGACTAATCTAAAATCTGTCGAATATTCGATGCAACATACACCGGTTCGCTGTATTTGGACAAGTGAACGCTAACCTATGGAATAGAGTCTACACGTTCTAACGGTATGATACCGGTAACAAACGGAAACTGATCGTGTTTTTTGGTAAATTGTTGGAAGGTAAACCAAAAGATATCAAAGAAACAACCGTCTTTTGATGAACAAAAGAGGATGTTATTTTAAATTCCAATTTTGTTTCATACTAAGATCAGTATAGAATTTAATCTAGGTCCTTACCTTTTATTGTATATAGGTCTAGGCCTCTAATGTATTATTATGTATATAATGTTTTATGTGCGTTTGAATTTAAGAAAGGTAAGTCTGGGTTTGCAACGGGTTTCTTTTTCTCTTCGATAATCCTAGGTTTCAATTACTTCGTTTCGATGCCGTGACATTACATCGAGCGGACGGGAAGAGGTCGGACTCAGCGGAAGAGCCAACGGGGGCTTAGCGTGGCTGGCCCCGCTACTGTCACCGCTGCACACGCTCCGTGCGACGGAAATCCGCGCAGAAATCTTGGAGGGTTTAGCTGGCGATGAATTACAGCGGCATTCGGAAGCAGCGCATGTCTGGTTGTTCTTAATACATGTGATAGATTGGGTATTATTCTAGCACTATTAAACAGGGTTGTGCATACTTATCATCCACGTGACATGTTGTAAATTGATGTGAGCATTAAGTACAGTTCTGGCTCTTTGCCCAAGTAGAAAAAAAATCAAACTAGCCTATGGCTGAAATGCCATGCAGCAGAGTATATTCGTTACTGACAGCTTCAAAGTAAACGTCCGTTGAACTCTTCCACGTACTATAATAGGCTGACAAATTGGGCGATACAAATGGGGCGAAAAGTGGGTTATCCACGATACAAATTCAGAAATACAAATTTACGGATTCTATCAAGAGATCTATAAAACTTTCAAGTCAATTCTTCTAATTCCAGGTCTAATCGTTGGTTTTATGTCATGAGAAACCAATGATGGACAGTTTGATTGCAAATACCTGGTTCAATGGCGTTAGTTATCAAATGCAACGTTTATAACTATACATATCACCAAGTGATTGCTAAAAAGGGTGAAAGGTCGTACAGTAATCGCTAAATTTAATTGCTACCAGTGCCCGGGCCTTCTGGTGGTTGGAGGAATATTAGCATGACAGAGAACCGTGCTTTGACACGACTCATTGCTGAGGTTTTATTATGGTGAGGGCAAAGTTATCTGTGCCTGCATAGTTCCGAGTGATTCCATCATTTATGGGGTAGGTTTTATTTGAATGAGGCCTATAAGAGAATGTCAACATTATTGTAAGGTGGGTTTAATGGTGGCTGTAATCTTGGAAGGTGATGTAATGACGTTTGTTTGTCACCAAATAATACCCGGCTAGACAACACGTTATCGTCTCGTCTTCATGATGGTGAACAGGCCTGTCAGTATGATGGGCTACAAAGCATATATTCCTCTATGTGCACATAAATGGCATACTAAAAGAAAAGTAATCAATATATCTATGTGTAGGTTAATAGCACAGCAATTGGTCTGAACATCACAGAAGGAGTCAGTAAGTGAAGACGGCCTTTGAATTATAACAGTCGCGAGCCCCTTCAATTATGCTTCACCTAGCAGAGACCTTGTCTGTTTATTTTGTAGCAAGCTGTCAAGTGTGAATAGAGTCGCCCTTGTAATGAAACAAAAGAGGTGGCAGATATAGTCTCGCGAGCGGGGAAATTCGTTGCCTTGAGATGTAAATGATTGTAGCGGTTAGAGCACCGATGACAGACACTGGCTATACTTCGCCAATACACAACGTTCACTATCAAGGGAATACTGCATGCATAGCGCCACCAACAGTGCTGCGTGCCAGTCCGTCTTGGCCACCATTATACCTCAACTTTACTCTCCTTCAATTTGCTACAATTCCGTGACAAAAGTCAGATCGTTTAAGACCGCATCAAGGTGTTCCTCACGGCACTGACACGATCACGCACGGCCCATAAAAAAAATACAAATTAAGGCCGAAATTGAGGCAGGGATAGTCCAAAAAAGCGGCGAGGCAAAACAATGGCTGGAAATAGGACAGCCAGGTGATGGGCCTGAAGCTAGGCGGGGGGGGGGGGGGGGGGGCCTGACTAACCCCGGTGAGGCCAGGGGTTATTGGGCGACCAGACACGTTTGGTTCCTGTACCCCTATGGCGGGATGCCTCCTTCAACGCCAAGTGTCCCTCCCATTCTGGCGATTTCAACTGTGTTTAATACGCGGGGAGATTGTCTCTAGGAGGCGCATGCAGGTGGTCAGTTGGACACAACCTCAGGTCGGTGGCTGCTCTGTCACGTCGGCCGAATACGTTCGGAGTCCAGGTGACATTGGCTGTAGTGGATGAATTCCAGCCTGTGGGGGCGTTGCCTGAACTCAGCAGGTCAGGGGGTCAGAATTCAGTCAAAAGCCAGGCCTGAGTCTGGCGAGGTTTGCCCGATAAAGGCAAGGGCCGGATTTGTCAGCCACAGGGAAACTAAGACATGAGGCTCCCACCGCAACGGACCAGGTCCGGCCCGGTCCAGGATCACATACCGGCATCTTTATGAGTGTCCTTTGCTTATCTTAAGGACGTTTTTTATTGGTTTGCTTTGTACATTTCGGCATCGGAAGAATTTCCAGCTCATAACAAGTGTCTGTGGGGCACTGATTATAATAATTATTTGCGTATTGGGCCTGGTTTATTGCCTATTTCCATAAATCCTGTAGCTTTATAAGTTAGATTACTGGGACGGGGAAGAACCACCTGTTTTTTATGGGCCGTGCAAATCTATCTATGTCTACCTCTCTGTTGTTAGATTCGTAAAATATTTTTTTCTGGTGGTATTTTATAAAACATAGGAACAACTGACTACGAATAATGATTCACTCACGATATTCGTTTAGCAAATTATATGTTTTACCACAGGACGAAGCAAACATGACATCTATTCACCACAATTTTGTTCCACTTTTTTTTTTCAAATTCCGTGCCGGCTCTAATTGGGGACGCGAAAATGCCAGGCCCAAAATAAGGATTTCAGATAATATAATTCACGTCCTGGGACACAATGGAATAATTGGGTGAAATTCGAACCTTGTTTTTCTTGAAACACGGCCCCTCGGGTTTCCTTCATGAGCCAGCACCGAAGAGTCCGCCGTATGAATCCGCGCGAGCCCCGCCCGCAGCCCGCCTCCATTCGCGGCAGGGCCAAGGCTAATATTCACGCTCCTGGTCCGAGCCGTTTCTCGGTCACATGACAAATTGTACAGCAATCTGGCCCAGCTATAGATTGTATTTATAGTAATCAGCGAGAAAGAAATGGTGGGCCGCGCACTTTATTGTCTCCAGATTGGCTGGCCGAATTCTTTTGTCCAGTTTTTCGGCCTCTTGTCCTAAGGGGAGTGGGGGGGGGGGGTATGAATAACCTTGGCCTAATTTGCCCAAATGGGGGTCGGAAGTTAATAATAGGCCCACTTGTTCCACCTCACCGAGGAACCCCTGACTGGACTGAGTAGATAGTCCAGAAATCGCCATTTAATCCCCCTTCTCGGACCAAAGCAAACTCCATAATAATAAATCCCTAAGCCTTGTGCAGAGTCACGGGAAAGATTCAATCTTTTCGCAAGTCATACAGTGGAATAGATGATTACGGTATGATATTTCCTAATCAGTTATAAGGCTTTATTTTCTGTATAGTTACTTTAACTTGTTTTGTCGATATTCTTTGCTTTCCAGGAAGACTATTCATATTGAAGGGTGTGCCCAGTATAACACAGCAAGCCAAGTTGTCAGAATGCCACAATAGACACGTCAACTAAATGACGTGATAGTTTTCTGACGTTGGCCCTTGCTACAACAAAAGAAAATAATGCTTTTTCGCCGTTGACCCGTTTATGTATTGACCAACGACTTCATGAGTCTGTTTCTTTCATTGTCCTTCATAATGATACGACGGCGAGAAAGTCTTCCATCAATCACAGAGGACAGTCCAAAACGGAAGGGGAAAGGCCATTCCCATCGCCACGGCCGTCCAATTGCCAACAAGTCTAACAGGTCAGTGTATACGTGAATGCCTGTCCGTAAAGCGACACATGGTAGTAGACACATTGGGCGCTTCTTGGCAAAATCAGTGCGCCCGAGTTGAGCAATTAAAATAGTATCTTTACATGCGCACATTTTGCGGATGCTAGCGCACAATAGGCACTGGCCGTGCAACATTACCGACTTGAATGACAGAGGCGCTGAATGAAACAGTCGTGAGACCAAGTACAAACAGTGAACAGCAATAGAAATGGAATCGTTGCCCGTTCACCAGCGAGCAATCGATGAGAGAAGTCCGAGAAATAGTAATTGGTTAAACCTTTCATCTCCAATTAGACGCGCGCGGTATCACATGACTGTACGGTGGTGGTGCGTCTTTCCCCTCGGTGGCGTCTTCGTGAGTTCTGGTTGCAATTTCCACTTTTCATTTGGGTCACTCTGCCTTTGAGAAAGGTCCTGCTAGGATCGAAACGTCAGGCCCACTAAATTTTAAGATTTACATTTTGGTAATTTTAGTCAGTTAGCAGTTTGCAACATATTTGTATATCACTTTTCATTTATTTCACTCGAGACTGCGGCCAGTGTGAGTGGACTTCGGTGACTGGTCTAATGTACAGCTTCCCGGGTTATTCTGCGTGGCACTGGTCATTGGCTTGAGAAAACGCGGTCCAAGCTGACTACAAATGCAATGCCATGATGTAAATCGGAGAGACCCATTCTAAAGAGTTATGGCAAGGTGTTGAGAGAAGTGAGCAAAATCAGACAGTGAAAGATGCCCACTATAGAATGAACTCACCATCATCATCAATTCGAAATAATTCCCTGATTTTGATTCTTATTCCTTAAGTGCTTGATTTGTTTTATAGGCTTATATGGAAATTTTTGATTTGTGTACTAGTGCTCGTCTAAATAGAAAGAGTAAAGCAAAATGATCTATAATCTCAAAGGTGACATTATCCCCTCGTAAGAAGGGTTAAATGAAAGCAAGATCCTTGCGATACGAGTCTGTACTATACAATATAATTTGTTTTCAACTGGAGGAATAGATGAATGGTGTCGAGAGGGACCATTGCATGGATAGGGAAAAACACGCGCAAAGCCGCTTCCATTGACTCCAATATTGCTCCTGTGTTCACCATGACAGGTTGTAATTCATTGCGAGTGAGGGGGAGATTGATGGGTTGGGACGGAACGCCACACCAGTGTAGCTACGTGATGGCTGAGCCTGTAAAGCAGCGGGGACAGGCACTGCGTCGGGCCCGGCACCTACCCACGAACAGACTGACCCTTGGCCGCCTCCACTCGCCTCTCTTTCACCGGGCGACCCTCCCTCTAGGCGACATGGACGAGTTGCCTTCCCTCGTAAAGGGCCAAGTGCGTTATTCTTGGGCCTGGGTAATTTGACAAAGTGGGCCAAGCCACGACTTGACCCCAATACGGCAACTGGATGGACAGGGGGAACTTAAGTAGCCGCTTCAACCTCGTGTCCGGTAAATTGATGTGACACCTATCAAGCCTAGTAGCAGAAAGCCCATCACAGATTCCACCTTTTGCTTGGCCTGTCTGATAAGGTTGCATTCCACACAATGATGGCACATAGACTATATAGTGTATAGTAAAACCACTACACAGCCACTGCACGACATCAGTAATTTCACTCCCCCTCCCGTCGAAAGGCGACTCAATATCGAGGTTGACCGACAAGTCCTGACTCAGGTTTTAATGAATAATGATTATTTTGTCATTCAAAACGGCCAGCGATTTCAGGCTATTATGTCACTTAAAGCTTTTTTTTCTTTCCCTTAAACTAGCAAACCAATAGTGTTGTATATATCGGAGAAGATGAATGATTTAAATAAATCTACATCTGTGTGAAAACTGAACTGTCCTTCATTGACAAACCATAGGTCTATGACCCACTTACATAATGTATACGAGACTTTGCTGCTCCGGTATCTCTGTATGGCGTATACATCTTGGATTCTTGACAGCAAATACGTGTTAAGAGCAATGCTATTCACCGTTACAGCGTGGTCAAATAATTGGTATACTCTCCTAATGTACAGGTCTAAGATGACATGGTACGCATGTATTCAATTACAGACGAAAAGCAGGGAGACAATAAGAAACTCTTAGCAAGACGTACTGCGTACTGAAATACCGCTAGTATAGCGCCACCTCCAACAACGTGCCAACGCGCATGGCATCGATTGAGAACCCGACTCAATTTCAGGCACTGCCAATGGACAGTTATATAATTATGATGTACCTGAATGGTATCCAAATATGCATGCCATTACAGCTTGTTGTGAAAGGAAAGGGACCCTGAGTCGGACAATAGTCACTTGCTTTGCTTGACCTTTGTGACAATTGAATCTACTCAGACACATCTATTCAGCAGTAGTTTGACAACATCCAAATGGCAGTGACGTCTGAAACGAATAAACAAGGTAGAACTTACCTGGTGTTGTGTTTCAGGGTCCGGTTCTGAAGGTAGCATTGGGTGGCTTTGCGTGATGCAATCTTTGACATGACTTTGTGTAGACAGCGGGAATCGAACCTCATACGACGAACAGCATAATAGGCCGTGCAGTTCTAGACAAAAATACATGTACTTCCCCTCACCATTGCACGATAAGGCCCCTCAGTGTGAGGTGGAAGCAGGTGACATGTAAGTAATGTGTTGCCCCGAAATCACGGCTGAATATCTGATAGACTTGGTCCATTTCACCGCCTTTATATGGGCACAACTATCTCGCTTCATTGCATTCAAGTCAGTGATTGCCGTAAAGTTGCCTGCTTGTCTGTTATGCAGATATTCAATTAATAGACGCCAGTGCCTCGTATCTTTGCCTGCACCATATGTACTCCTCAATACTTCTCGCCTTGCATGGCTAGCCTTGCAGACGGTTTTTTTTTCTTCTTCTCTCCCCTCCCCTCACCTTGTCATTTTGTTCCCTTCTGACGATTAATCGTGCAAGACCCATTGCCAAGTCTGCGGTGAGCAAACATTGGCACAAAGCTTGCGCGTTTGGATATATACTTGGAGGTAAACGCCAGCTTCTTTGATTTCGTGTAAATATCGTGTTGGTCAACAAACTGTGGATGGCGAGCATAAAAGACGCACGCCACACTGCGGCATTGTTGAGCGATCGTTATGAACTGACTGCTGCACTGCAGTGTATCTTATATTGGTCAGACTTCAAGAAAAACTACAAGATTGGGGCATTCGGCTGGGTTACTCGTGCCGCCACAAGAAATGAGTGCGCCATCTGAGCGGTATTTATAACCGTTATTTTCGGTATAAACAGTCATTGCATGTGGGGACTATAGCATTGACAAAAGATGGCTTCCATCCTGAGGACGGTGGTAGCACTGCATGGGCCACTTTGCCTATTCTAAACCAAGTTGGCCTATTGATGGAGAAAGTGCAGGTGAGTCTCGGAGTGTATTAGTGTGGGTCAAGGCTTATACTGCCCCCATCCATCTCTGTCGTGATTAAACTACAACAACTAGGATTATCAGAGCTCGAACATGACCCCAGACAAAAGCTACAAACCACGGCGCTCTCTTCCGCCTTCCTCAGTCCTTGCGCTGAGCCCTTCCAACTCCGGCCCGAACAAAAAGTCTTGCAATCAACCACTCTCCGACCAGTCTCTATGAACTTGGGCCGGTATGGCTTCAGCCACGCACTCTGCGGTTCTGAAGTGATAGCATTAATAAGCAATTATGGTCGGGAGAAGAGAAACGTGCCCCGGCAAGACATTTTGGAAAATTGGAGAGAAATGTTGGGACCAGTTTCGGTTTTCCGCCTTTTAATAAACGGACAATGGCTCGATTCCGTGTAAATGGCGCAGTTTTACTTCCCCAAAGATTGCCAGTATTATGAGGGCTGCCCTTCGCCTGTATGTTTGCCGGGCCAGAGCGGTCATTGTGTGCCAGTTGTGCGGACCACAGACCAGGCAATTTTGGGGGAAAATCCGGCTAGAAAAAAAAAATCACTGCAAACATTAATGACGTCACAGCATGCTGCATTTCGTGGTTGGGGCGTGTGCTATGCATGCGGTGCATAAAGACAGTCTGATCGCACTTTTCAGAGATCCCCTTGTCACTCACTAATGTGGCTGGCTTCTGCTACCCCCATTAGCACCAACCCCACCCTCCCCCACCCCACATCACATATGCAACCGCGAGCCATCGCCATGGACAAGTCTACAGTCTTCATAATCGTGTGCGCAGAGACACCGCACAGTGAACCGCAGATAGAGAAAAGGCACTTATAATGCGCAATATGCCATTTTGGCTAAGACCGAACAGGTGTATCGAGTCGCGTAAAAGACTTGCATCTTCTCAGCGCAATCTCGGGCCGGCATCCTTATAATCTGCACTATAGGCCTAGGAAATTCGGAGTCAGGAAAGGACCCATAGCCTATATTCGTATCCAACCGGTTGTCATTGCTCCTATCGATACATATAGAAATGTACGGTAAAACAAATCGGTTCTCAAATTACTTGCTATTGAGGTATACAATTGAGGTAATTGAACCATTCAATTATACCATGTTGAATGGCTACAATACATTAGTCAGTGCAGCACAATTTGTGTATTGGACCACCCTACTTCTGATAGGTTCTCTTTATTCCACATTGTAATTGGACTGCCTATATAGTGGACTGAGCACGATGATCAATCTAACCTTATGGTCCCTATATTATTACGTGAGTAACTGCCGAGAAGGTTGTGATTAAGGTGTAGCAGGCATTTTTTAAGCAAAGCACTACTATAAGTGTTTAAGGGGGCGTTACTCCCAGACAAGCCACATCTGTTGAAAGGTGTTGGCTATATAGTTGGATGCTTGGGAGAGCAGTGGGTCTACTGAGTTATGTCATTCCCACTTTGATGTAAATTTAAAATGGCTGGTTCTGCATCTCTGCATCTCTCGTAAACATTTTAACATGCAACCCATTAACTTAAAATGAAATCACATCCTCGGTTTTTCTTGTGTAATGAAACACATGAATTGAAATAAATTCGTCACAAAGCATGTTTTTTTTAAAGGTCTTCCTTTTATCATGCCTGAAAAGGTTGGAGCATTTGTGCCCAAATGAATGTCTGAATGACATGCATAGTTACCCCTCCACCCACCCCACCCAAGTATAAAAGCAATAACCTTGTCGAAGGGACGCTGTGCCTAGCCCAGGGTCTATTAAATTACCTACCATTCTCTCTGGATTCCTCCACCTTTTAAGACCAGGAAATCATGACATAGGGCCTTTTATGTGGACCTTAGCGAGGCGTTTCCCAGGGTCTGGCATGACGAGACTTTCTGGGGATGGCACATGGACGTGCCATACAAGCCGCTCCCTGCTGTTTCATTCAGGCTTGCCCGCCTACTGCCCATACGGAACTGCTGACTATCAAGTCGACGCCCCTTTGTACGGCGTGGGGCGGGCGGGAAGCAGGGCCGGGCATTGCGCACGGCGGGGATGCAATCAACTCTGCACGGTGCGGCGCTAGACAACTGCTGGCTACCCTCTTACTCGTGACGGTCGGACCCAGAGATGAAATGACGCACACAATAGGCACACAATAGAGGCCTGCCGAGGCCGGACAATATGAATCAGAATAGATTCGTGGAAGAACCAGAAACAGTGTGGGAGAACATTATGAAACAAATTGACGACAAAACGGGCCAATATCCGACGGTAAATCAAGGTATTATACATACAATGCATTTGCTACAAACATTGTTGCAGACGCAAAAACGCAGGCCATTTTAATTTCCCAAGAATTGCCAGTACAATGGCAGTTCCATTTATTACCCTCATTTGCCAAAACAAAACCCCCATCGAAGCAATTCCTTCATTTCCTTTTCATCTTTTATTTCACCAAGAAAATCATCACTGAAATGTTCTTTTCAGTCAAAATCCTTAAGTGTCTTTAGAATGTCTTTGTATTTCAACTCGTTAACGAAAAACATTCCTGCCCGTCTTGTTTGTCATGGTTTCTTTTTTGTCTAGTTCACGCAGTAGCAAATTGGATCTACAGTTACACTCTCTACTCCCCTACCTTCCCCGGTGAAGAATTCCGAGCAGACGAACAGCTGTAAGAGATAGCGAAAACCGCCCAATTGCTTGGTTTGCGCGCCAAAATGAGGCGTTGCTAAGCGTAGATTGGGCATTTGGTTACTCCACCCCTGGGATTAGAGGAGGGAGAACAGACGAACTTAGCGCAGACCCATTGGGTGAGTGTAATACAACTACTTCTCAGGTGTACGGGACAACTCCAGATAGTCAAGTTGGGAATTCAGAAATGGATGGATGGTACGGATGGATATTTAATGGAATGGCAGCTAGAATAGCTGGGGGTGAAAGGGGGGAAATTGAGGTAAAAGAAAAGAAGATGAAGAAGACGGACATTTGGAACGGGGATGCAAGACCAGCAAAAGTGCAAAGTGAAGATTGTCTATGGGCAGAATGAAGACGATGGCCTTGCATTGCCATTGATGTCATTGTCTATGGTGTGGTAGCGTCGGGGTCGCAGACTTGTTAATGTGACCATGACATGACAATGTATCTGAGTGCTGTTTCAAGGCCCATGGGTTGGCAGCCATTCAGTGCACCATCACAGTCACTACCCTCTTCACCAGCGGTGGCGACTTCACATGGCCATTTTCCCATCCATTACCATCGATCGTCGACCTCTAAAACACCACAAACGTATCCTATTGAATGCCACCAAATTGAGATTTTATGTTACACAGATGCACAGCACTATAGGGTGTCCCTTTTATAACGGAGGAAAGATTCATGACACGTGACTGGCCCCCTGCTTTGATTGGCTATCTTGTGTCGTCTGTGAGGTGAAGTCGATTCTGGGAATCAAAAGGACGGCTTCTAATTAATCATGGCCAAGTTGTGACAAACAAAAACACAGAGATATGGACAGACGACCAGACTGACAGACAAAAACAGAGAGTGAGGGACACGAACTAGACTGGCGTAGAGGCCATTGGCTGCAAATACATGTAAATCAATTTCTTCTTCGTTTTTCCCAATCGGCAACTGCCTGTCCCTAAACAATATACAATATACTGGCAGAGTCCAAATATGCACGGATAGCTTTGCTTACTGCCGAATGCCATGGACAGAATGGCAAGAAGTAAGCTTATAGATCAGTACAGGAATCAAACCAATAAGCTGACAGCGATTATATCTGTAATGCACAACGGCTGTTCTGATTATTTGCCTGCGCATGCGTCATTGGACAACCGATCCACATGTAGTTCCGTCCGTTAGATGCCCAATACAACATTGGAAAAATCTGGAAAACATCGATGTCCACAGATTTCCTTCTAATTTACACAGTTTGTAGATGAAATCATCATGTTGAAATCTTACGGTCTTGGATGCTGTACTTTTCTTCACTCAAACATCTTCACCCAAACATAGACAAATAATCTATTTCTCTCGAATAATAAACTATTTCTTACACTACCGTATAGAACGGTGCGTAAACCGTGACGGTTTTTTTTTTCATTTTCATACTTTCTCAGATTACCATCTGAGCTAAACCCTTTGCAGTATTACTTTTTTAAAGAATGTTTACTGGTTTAACACACAAACCGTGGCAATCGTTTGATCTTTACCAATGTCGTACACCTTTAAAGCATTTATTGGGGTCTTTTTTCAGATTGTGCGCGCACGTTGGGCGAAGCTTGCCGGGCTCAGAAAGTAAGAATCTAACTAAATATTGTTTTAGGAAATGGGCTAACTGTTCCCCCCAATCTCTGGGATAATGGCGAACCATTAGGAGTAGAAAGTACTATGCAAAAGAACGGAATAAGGAGATGGCAGTGCTGCACGCTTGATTAGGAATGGAACTGGTCTGAATACAAAGTTGTCCAGCGGGTCCTAATGTGCTATGCCATAGTGAGGCAAATGTTAGCTGGCATTGGGCGCCCATCTAGCCATGCGCAAAATTGCAAAATGCCATTTCGAGAAAATAAAATCATTGATTGCTCGAGGAATGGCCTCTCCCCTGCCTCTTAATTCAATTTGTGGTTCGGTCATGTTGCTTGACTCTTAATGCTGCCATGCCTTGCAATGCCACCACGCTAATCAGAGTGCCGACTGGAAAAGACGGAGTTATAACAACATTCCATGTCTAAGTAAATACAATCACAAGAAATAAAAACAGTTTAGCTTCCAGGTTCGGCAACCTTGAGCGGGTGGGAAATTAAGTTTGGCGAGGAGAAAGATTACATTTAGGGGAAGAGATTCACAATGGTTATTAGGATGTTATGTTCATGTGTGCCGGTGGCGCAGTTTGGTGGTTCATTGTTTGTGTCTATTGCGCGTTGCCTGATTTGGTAATTGCGCAGGCGGTCATGCTGTAGGACCTGGGATATGGCAACTGTTTTCTCCTGCTCACAAAGGCAGAGGGAAATATAAACCAGCGAATTAATAGCACTGCCTCTCTTATGAAATTATATCTAGCTATAGTCGGGCTACACTTGTCAACTATAATTGGGCGGCGGTGCATACGCAGACTGCAGCAATTCAAAGTGTGTCTTTTGAGGACAATATCATTTCCTTTCCTTTTCTTACTAAAAATTCAATTTGAAATATGAATGCACCGAAAAAGAAGAAGAAAAAGAAGAAAAAGAAAAAGAAAAAGGAGAAAAAGAAGAAAAAGAAGAAGAAGAAGAAGAAGCAGAAGAAAAATAAGAAAAAGAAGAAGAAGAAGACGACCTTTTTTTGACTTTTCAAAAGGAAAACTTTATTTCATTCCTTTGAAAATAATAGAAAAACAAACCAAACCAAATGAACGATATTTACAAATAAAAGACTTGAAAATAACAAATTAGATAAATGAATATAACAAAATAAACATAGGAGAAAATAATAAGTATAATAGCGAAACAAATATCAGAGGTGTTTTGTAATACAAAACAAAGTCAATTGAAAGGGAGTGGTCAAGGTATAGTTCTTGAAAATAAACCGGTGACAGATCTCTCCAGGAGCAGAGGTATAACACCATGTATCGCTTACGCGAGCTGCTACTCCCGAGAAAGAACAATCACGATGGTTTAATTTTAAGAAGAAGAAGAAAAAAAAAGAAGAAGAAGAAAAAGAAGAAGAAGAAGAAGAAGAAGAAGAAGAAGAAGAAAAAAGAAGAAGAAGAAGAAAAAGAAGAAGAAGAAGAAGACTTTTTTTTTGACTTTTCAAAGGAAAACTTTATTTTCCAAATGAAACACAAAATACAGTTGACAAGTATATACAGGAACAAATAATATAAAATGGAAACTTTATTGCAATCCATTTGACATGAATCAACATACATGGAAATAAATAATGAATATACATAATGAATATACATGACAATGAACAGAATAAACAGAAATATACAAGTTTAAACCAGTAAAAGAGTTGTGTTTGAAATTAAGGAGGTTTGGGGTTTTTAGCTGAACACAGAGGTATTACACCATGTCTCGCAAGAAGAAGAAGAAGAAGAAGAAGAAGAAGAGAAAGAAGGAGAAGAAAGGGCATAATCGCGCAAGTAAGTATACGTTAGAAATGTTTGTAAGATAGACTGTATACCCAAGACTGTATTCTGGTGATATCTGATCCAACACTGGTCAGGGTTTATCCGACATTTCTTGGTTTGTGCACAATGCTCAATGCTATTGATATATCAAAATATATAGACCAGATACATTAAACCTGTGTTGCGTTTGACGCTCAGGTTGCGTTCCATAAACGTAGGCTCTGTTCAAAATTAAGGCTTAGCCGGGAACTTGGGCTTCGGTTTCATTTCTCTCACCCTTCATAAAATCCAAAGCTATTGAAGAACAAGCTTTTGACCACATTTTTAGGCGAATAGTGAACAGAGCAACAATCCTTTAGAATCAGCCACCAACAACAACCTGTATTTTAAGAGTTTGTACGATGGGGACGGGGCCGGAGCCTAAGCCTGATCCGGGACTTCGTTAAGGCCCATACAATTATGCGTTAGCTTAGTGGTTGCAGTGGTGGTGATGGCCGATGTTGCAATGATTGTGTCCATACATGTCATGCAATAAAGTGTGCTTCCTACCGCGGCATCTGTATATCGTATCTGTATAAGGTTACTGCGATGGTTACTGCGTTGCTAGTGGTCACAGAGATTGTCTGAGTGGTTATCGCTGTCCTGTAGTTATGGATGTATGGATTGTCCTCGTGCTTCCCTTGCCTTGAGGCTTTTGTCTTGAGTATTCTAAGGTGGATTTCCGATTCATCGTTACTTAACGTATACGATAGACGACCTGTCGTTTTGTGTAGGTCTATATGGTACATGGACCACTGGTCCCCAATGATAATCAATGCGTTATCATTGTAGGCCTATTCCAATGTCTTGATTTATCTATAAAGTGACAATCGAAATGTTGTATATGGCATCGGTCCATCCCTACAACCAATAACTCGTTGCATTAATGCAGGCTTTTGCGATCTTTATAAACAGGCTGTAAAAATGAGGAATACTTTTGGTGGTTGATGACAAGATAGCAATGTAACAAGCATGAAATCTCAAGAGCATTGCGCCATTCATATATTTATAAATATTGCGATACATCTTACATGTGACTGCTTCACTTGGTGCATAGCATGGCCAAATAGTGCAATGAACGGTTACATATTTCTCGGTACCCGAGAAAGGCCCTACGCGTCCTAGATCTAGAGGGTTATAGGAAGTTTATTTTGTGTCACTTTCGATCGCTGCGATCTTCCTAACACCTCATGCTTACGGCACCTGCTTTCTCCATCAGAGAGAGCAGCCAAATGCTTCCACGATTAAGGTGAGTAGCGTTGCCTCTTGGCCGGTGAGTTGTTGATCTGTTTGGCAAAAATAGTGCGTGGTCGCCAGGTGGGATTTGGGTTTACCGGTGCTGTGAGCGGACCTAGGCCAGTCAATCGCAGCTCCAGACAACACGCAGATAACCTGCAAAAGATATTGACATATTTTGGGAAACATATCACCTCACCGTGTGATGTTTGCTTTGGTCTTTATACCCCTGATATTTACGAAAGAAAGAAATGCAGATAAGGAAAACCGGGAATAGGCCTATACGATTCTTTGACAAAAGCCCTATAGACAAAAGAGTAGATCGTGGTCCACGTCAGCCGAGTATCGAATTGAGTATGATGCCTGTAATTAA
>OX465113.1:5947550-6007550 GCA_949987565.1 Luidia sarsii
TCTAATTTGCCCGTCATTTTCTAAGGATCCATTAAGCTCTTCTGCAGTTGGTCCCTGCGCTGTTTATGCTCAGGAGGTTGGCAATCGCCCGACCTCACAGCCCGGTTCGCCTGTTCGTTCAAACAATCTGAAAAAGGCCAACGCTGTAAATGTACCCCAGCATCGAATCGGAAATTAAAATCCCACTCAAATTGTGCTCTTTTGTTGTCCGCCAACCACTTTTTGTTAAACGAAAGGCCCTCGTAAATATCCTGCCACTTGCATAGACCATTTCGGATGGAGAACAAATAGACATTTTTTAAAAACCCGCTTGAAGAAAAGTGCACAAGGGAGAAGGCTCCGTGGTCGCTTGTTCCTTATTTCCTCCGTCTTGGTTTGAAGGGGGGCCTTCCGGGCACCGTGGGGCCGTGGGTGGCGTGCTTCCTGGCAATGCACTGGGGCCTACTCGGCACAGACTCCAGGAAGAGCCCCGTGTTGCCTCTCTGTTCCCAGGAGGCGGGCCCTTGGCTTCGTGTTCAGCCGTAATTGTTGCGAAAGGAAAGACTTGAAGAGTCGGGGCCCCGACCTGCTACCGCCTCCGGAGAACGATGGTTAGGCGGCGGCCTACCCACCCAGCGCATACTGCTGCTTGATTGCTTGCCGGACCAATAAAATATCCTCCTTCCCACTTCGGGCTTGCGGGCTGTTGACGCAACTAACTTTCCCGTCTCATCTCTTTGGCAATTCTACTGACCATACGCCATGCCCACAGCGACTCAGGGCGACGAATTCTTCAACAGCTTTTGAGTTGAGTCAGTTCTGGGTCTACTAGATAGAGTACACGGTGTTCGAACATAAAGATGGCCCCTTAGCATCCGCCCAGACCTGCGATAGTCTCAATTACGTGACTTTACCTGATAATGCCGGCAACATATTCTTCCAATGTTCCCGCCACCACGAAAAGCCTTCAATCATATTTAGACAGGCGCGTTGCCAAGTTCCAGCAGACGCCATCTTTGCCGGCAAAAGTATCTTCAACTTGTGGGCATGGACAGCTATGGCTCAGTGCTATTGCAGGGCGTTCCAATAACAATTATGCCCACAGCAACATCTTTGGGCTTGGTAGCTACATATCTTTTCATCACAAAAAGGAAATCATAGTCAAATTAGGGAATTTTTTCTTAACGTTTTTGAAAATCCATTCATTAAAAAAGAATACAATCATGATCCAAATGGGAATACACATTTTTCCCATGAAATATATTCTGTGTGTCTTATTTATCTCATTTAATATCTGTGAACTGGTATTATCAAAGAGATCGCTTTATAGGCCTATGCAAATATACTTCAAAGAATATAGCGTCTCATTTAGCTCATGCATTATCGGGCAATAGTCTGGAACAATATTTTGATCGTTTTTCAAGGAAAAATACACCAATGTGAAAACATCGAATCGTAGATATACACGATGGCAGTATTTCATGTTTGTAACTTTATATTTTTTTCTAATGTAACCGCGTTCAGCAATTCACAGTATTGCGGAGGAAAACATTAACATTTGACGACGTACGTTATCCTTTTCAAGAATAAAAAAAAAATGTAGCCTATCTCTTTGAAGTGAAACACTGGCCCTTGTAAGATGGAGCTAATTTTTGCCTTTGACACAAAATGTGTGCATGATCTATTAACATAATTTATTTACCCTTACCTCTTAGATTATTATTTGTCCTGTTTCCAGATCTTACCACGTGTAAAGACTTAAGTCGGGTAATTTCCATTGTTTTCATTTAGGCCTACTCTTCCTAAAATGTGCATGCGCGGGGCGAATACTGAAGAAACGTGCATGGCCCATCACGGCCAACAGAGGGCGTTTTTCATCTTTCACATGCACCCTACCATGATTCAATCAAGAGAGACCAAACGAAATGAGTCACATGCACTGTTCGATAGGGGACACTTTTTCGCTGTGGAGAGTAGGTCCAGGCTGACTTCGTGGGCTCACGTTTTAGTAGGAAAACGACGGGTCCAAAAGACGCAACAAAATAATTATGCAATACTTAGCATGTCAATTCATACAAGTCATACTTAGCCTATGCGAAGCGAAATCCATTTTGACATAATTGTACCATGATTATACGGATGTATAATTGTTGGGATGTAGGCCTACTAGTGTATATACTTTGCTTTGTCGCGGTTACCTCACGTCATCATCCCGAGTAGCACAACTCAAAGTACAGCAAACGCCAACCTATCTTAAACACGGTGAGAAAAGTGCCCATTGAAGACGTGTACGATTTTGGCAGTCATCACAAATTGGCAAACAACTCCATAGGTACGGACTTCTTTCTAGACTGGTCCTAAAATTGGTCCTCTGTCTGACATGTTTGAGTGGGTGGATGGACGTTCTTTGTGTGGTGGAGTATCATTGTTAGTACACGGTACTATGGGTTTTACGGTCATCAGGCAGTTAAGCGTGCGTCGGCCTATGGCGTTATCCCACCACAATGTATACTTGATCAGTTATGATCAGCTTACAAGGGACTCCACCATTATTTTTACATTCGATCTATTGATACTTTACTAGTGTAAACAACGACAACGTCCGTTCTGAAACTCAAGTTTTTCCCAAATGGAATTATCAGTAGTTTCCCCTATATCGAAAACTGTGCCGGTTCAATGCGTAATTCGACTACGTTTCTTGGGGTACAAAAGCCCCCCCCCCCCTCCAACGAAAAACCCCTAAATGGGATAAAAGCTAAAAAAGGATATACTTCCTTTATACAAAAGTCACAACAAATGAAATGTCGCAGCTAGGGTCACGGACAAGCTCGGCTGACAGGGCCCCGAGGCGCAAATAAGGGGAGTTGAAAGGGGCCAATTAGGTCAGGCGTACGATGGAGGGACCGCAGGTATTGTGGAAAGTAGGACACGCTGAAGGGAGAGAAATCAAGGGTACAAGTTGTGGGACAATTCGGGCATGATGTAAAACCAGGTGTGGGTTATGCCCTGGGGAATTGTACTGTAGGTAGTAGTTATTCCATACAATATGAGGTGGTTCATTCCACTTCAGTGACGGATGGAGGCGCAACACATGCTACAAGGGATACATGCTAATTCCGCCATTGATAGCGTACACGTTCTATGGTGCATTCTAAGGGTGCTGTAGCATGTCAATTCATAATATTTTCGTTGGTCCCTTCCGCCCTGCCCAGCCCCTCCATCTGGCTGTTTGTCCCTTTAAATAGCCGCAGCTTCCTCTCTTCAATGAGGAGAAAAAACAACTTCAGACAACCAGTAACTGGATCGCGCAGTTGGTTCAAATTTATTGGCGTGAAACGGTTTCGCTGGGATTCAGTTCCCGTCTAAAATGCATTCTCGGCCTAGAAACGTCTGCCGGCCACAATATACGTCCACTGTAACGACGTCTGAAGGAATAGTCGGGTGCCCATCGTGTTTAGTTATTGATGCAGGCGGTAAACGGTCAAGACTTCGCCGAGGCTGGGTCTCTGTTGTTTAATTTATGAGCCTAGAAGCCAAGGCAACACAGCGGTGGCAGTGTTGAACGACGTGAGAGCTTATTACAGGCCGCCGTTTGTACCGCTACTTCACAACTTAAAGGATGCGAAAGTATTTTACCGGTTAACAGGTGTGTCTTTTTTTCTGAATGTAGATATAGCACAATCGTCAATCACTCTTTAAGCTAAAAACTGAGAAAAACTGAATTAGATTAACGGGATTTTGAATAATTCTATACCTATGCATTGGAAGTGGATAATTAAGGGATTCTCGAAGGAAATATATTGCAAAAAGCATTCAATTTCATTTTATGACGCCCGGTTTATCACTTGCCGGGTATCCATAAAGTTGAGCTACTGTCAAAGCAAAGATCGTTCTAGCCCTATAATATTTGCAATATTCTCCCGTACAATGGCTTCTTGAGTAAACGATTGAATAAAAAAGATAATGTCGTTAAGATCTAACAAACCATGAAATAATGAGATTGACTTGGATCCTTTCACAAATCCACGACGGTTGGCTGTCTAAAAAAAATTATAGCCGAGATGGTGAAATTCTTTCAGGTGAACTTTCAGGCCGAAATTCTTACCACAATCTTTTATAATTTTATCATTAGCACATTGATATAGGCCTATACTTCAAATTTTCAAGGCAGGGCGCTTTACAGACTTTGTTTTTTTCAGGAAATCAGTGACACTTTGATTGTAAAGTTTACAAAATGCTTACATTCTTGCAAAGACCGATTTATCTTCAGACTGTGATCATTGTTGACCCATGCAAAACTATTTTGTATAATCGCAAGTACATCTGAGATCAGTTCATTTAGTTCTCCTTTTACTATTCCACTGCACCAACAATCTTGTGTACAAGTTTCGTTGTGAAATGTGGTTATCTTATTTCTAGTGTCATGATTCAGCAGAAGCAGAAGGCCACTAAACAATGTCGATGATTAATTGTTAAGTGCTTTGAAGAGTTGCAGCAGACAGCACACAGCTGAAGACATTTTGTATGTCATTTTCAAGCCCAGTCATACTGTAAAATAGGGCACAGGAGATTAAAGACGTGAATTAATAGATGCATATGAATGTGCAAACGAACGAATGAACTAATGCCGACACTCCGCTGTAGTGGATGTTACGTGTTGTCACTCGGTATGAACCATCGTCCGCTTGCGCGGGCCACGGTGCAGCGGTCAACGGGCCTTTTGTAGTGGGCGCTTCCACGCACCGAGACCTCTCCACCCGAGGTCCAACGGAAGTTCAGGGCCACACGGACAGCCTTCACTCACTCCGTACAGTTCTACTCTGCACAGAGCGGCTCGACAAGATGAGGACCAATTTTCCGCACAAGGAGGATGTAATTTTGAACAATCCCTCGGTGACTGGGAAATGTACTAGATGGTTGTTTAGTGTGGCCTTTACGCCACCAAATAATGTCAGGGATCGATATATCCAGGCCAAGAAAGAAATCTGTTCTGAGAAGGAATCCAAACACATCCCGATATAGTGGTATTTGATGACCGGCCGGTGACATCGCCTTACCTTTGTATTTCAACTGATAAAGAATCCCTTGACAAAGTTGACGGTATCTGACGAGTTAACTATGGATCTGTAAATGGTATGCATTTCATTGGTTATTTTGTCCCCGGTCGTTGCCACAGAATTTCCATTACTCTAATTCACTTTTTATTGAAGAAAAGACAAAATCATTTGTATTATCTATGTTTCCTGGGGTCGTTTCTAGTTATCACGCATATCGCATGATTATTTTACCAAATAACAAGTTCCCAGACTGGGATGCTGATGGTAGAAAGGTTTATGTTGCATTTTGAAGGCTTGTCCGTTAGTGCTTTGGAATGCGGTTCAGTATCGTCCAAGCATTGTGCAGATAGCTTTGTCTTGTCAAAGGGTTGCTTGGTTTACTCAATCATATTGCATCAGGGACCCAACCACTGGTTTCCACCACCAACCAAGCAGTATAGCGGGTGCCGAAACCAGCGGAAGATTTATTGTTCCAATACATGGAACGAGCATTTGATCCCAAAATGAATCTTTCAATTATTTACCGGATCATTTGACTTATTTTCTCCCATAACCCCATGTGCGATACCTCTCCAATAGAGAATTTCCTGAAGTAAACCTCATTACAGGATATTTGCTTTACAATTTCTTTAAAACGTGCATTCAGTCACAAAAGAATGGGTGGTTTTACAATGCTTGTTGGTCGTAATGGTAAAGTCCCCAGAATAAAACAGTGTTATAATAATTTTGATCTTCAATGTGTTCGATTTCTTGTATTTTGTTCGTCCGTCCACCGGCCCATTTGTCTATCGGTCGTTCTGTCTGTCATTATTTGCGTCTGTCTGTCTGTCTGTCTATCTATATATTCGTTTGCCTGTCTGTCTATATATTCGTCTGTCGTCTGTCTGTCTATATATTCGTCTGCTTGCCTGTCTATATATTCGTCTGCCTGTCTGTATATATGTTCTCTGTTGTGTGTCTGTCTATATATTCGTCTGCCTGTCTGTCTATATGTTCGTCTGTTGTGTGTCTGTCTATATGTTCGTCTGCCCGTCTGTCTGTCTATATTTTGTCTGCCTGTCTATATATTCGTCTGTCTCTCTGTCTATATTTGTGTCTGCCTGTCTATATATTCGTCTGTCTCTCTGTCTATATTTTGTCTGCCTGTCTATATATTCGTCTGTCTCTCTGTCTATATATTCGTCTCTCTGTCTATACATTCGTCTGCCTCTCT
Source organism: Luidia sarsii (assembly GCA_949987565.1). NCBI lineage: Eukaryota > Metazoa > Echinodermata > Asteroidea > Paxillosida > Luidiidae > Luidia > Luidia sarsii. The sequence continues at coordinate 5,953,800 of OX465113.1, forward strand.
GTCTATATATTCGTCTGTCTCTCCTCTGTCTATATATTCGTCTGTCTGTCTATATGTCTTTATGTCTATATATTCGTATGTCTGTCTATATATTCGTCAGTCTGTCTGTCTAAATGTCTCTATGTCTATATATTCGTCTCTCTGTCTGTCTATGTCTTTCTGTCTATATTTCTGTCTGTCTGTCTATATTTCCGTCTTTCTGTCTATATATTCGTATGTCTGTCTATATATTCGTCAGTCTGTCTGTCTATATGTCTCTATGTCTATATATTCGTCTCTCTGTCTGTCTATATGTCTTTCTGTCTATATTTCCGTCTGTCTGTCTATATTTCCGTATTTCTGACTATATATTCGTCTCTCTGTCTGTCTGTCTCTATTTCTATTTGTCTATATATTCGTCTGTCTGTCCATATATTCGTCTGTCTGTCTATATATATATTCCGTTGTCTGTCAATATATTCGTATATCTGTCTATATATTCGTCTCTCTGTCTTTCTATATGTCTTTCTGTCTATATATTGGTCTTTCTGTCTGTCTATATGTTCGTCTGTTGTTTGTCTGTCTATATGTTCGTCTGCCTGTCTATATTTTGTCTGCCTGTCTATATATTCGTCTGTCTCTCTGTCTATATATTCGTCTGTCTCTGTGTCTATATATTCGTCTGTCTCTGTGTCTATATATTCGTCTGTCTCTCCTCTGTGTATATATTCGTCTGTCTGTCTATATGTCTTTATGTCTATATATTCGTATGTCTGTCTGTCTGTCTCTATGTCTATTTTTCTATGTTTTCGTCTGTCTGTCCGTCTATATGTCTCTCTGTCTATATATTCGTATGTCTGTCTATATATTCGTCTCTCTGTCTATATATTCGTCTCTCTGTCTGTCTATATGTTCGTCTGTTGTTTGTCTGTCCATATGTTCGTCTGTTGTTTGTCTGTCTATATGTTCGTCTGCCCATCTGTCTGTCTATATATTCGTCTCTCTGTCTGTCTATATGTCTTTCTGTCTATATATTCGTCTTTCTGTCTATATATTCGTCTCTCTGTCTATATATTCGTCTCTCTCCCTATATATTCGTCTCTCTGTCTATATATATTATTTGTCTGTCTGTCTGTCTTTATATTTGTCTGTTCATATGTCCGTCTTCTGGTTGTTTTTCAGCTCGTCCATGCCACAACACACATTAACCTACAATTTACGATTGTGTTTACTTAAGGCTAGTTTTTTTTTTTTTAAACATGCCGCATTTGATGACCGGAAGTGAACCGGAAGTCAACGAAGTTTCGTTCGATACGCATAACAGTTATATCGCATTGAAATGTTTTAATTTTATTGCAAGATGAGGAATAATTCACCAAAAGGATATTTTGAGCATGTAATAGTGGATTGACCCGCTGGAGCACCATTTTATATCAAATATGACCCATGCTCATCTCCCGCACTTATAACCAATGCACTGGTGCGTCTACCGCATTGTATATTGATCGCACATTCGGTTAACCTGACATTCCGTAACTTTTTTTTATTGAATTAGTCACCAGAATGTCGAAGGTCAACTGTCATGGTGTTACAAAGAAATACAATACAAAAATACACTTCAAGCTGAAAGAAGAGAAGTGTGGTTTGATAATGGCGGATGAAATAGTCGAAAGCAAGCTGTAAGCTATTGATTGCTGTAATCGTCTGAGCTAGCCCTGCTGCGAGCAGATATCGATGTCTCGTCATGTCACTGTCGGTCGGGAGATTTTGAGAAGCTAACTCCAATTGCAGTTAGTTTTCCCATTTTGAAAGCCCCAGCATCTGTGGTGAGTATAGTCGTTGTGACTTACCGTACCCACTGCGGGCTGAGGTGGTTGTCAGCAAGTAGGCCGATGAGTTATCCGTGCTGTCGAGCGATCATCCCCTCCGTGTCTCACACCCGTAGCATGGCGACGTGCTGATTCAACCGCTGCCTCCACACACGATCCTCGCACCCGGTAAAGCCGCGGTCTACAGGTATCGCCTTTCCATGTTTTTTTATGATTATAACAAATCGCTAAATCGGTACACTATACAGACAATTGTTTCTGGAGAGCAGTTGGAAAGACGTTATTCACTTTGCACCCAAATTTTCGTTTGAAATTGGTTATTAAGATAACGTCACACGAGCAGAAGCTTTGAAAAAAAAGATAAATAAAACATAGAAAATGTAAGCGATTTATTCAAGTTTGATATTGTTCTTGGAGGTCTCTTACAGAATAGCCTAATAGCCTTTGTGCCGCTTAGAGGTCATTTTGAGGGTTTTTCATACGTGGTAAATTGGCGTTTTAAAATTGCTTATTCGAATACTGTCTGACAAATCTAGACACTGGCAATCCTCCTTGGTCTCTGCGTGTTGTATTTTACATGGATGTATGTATCTGATAGTTTCCAGTCAGTCCTTCGTGTGCATTCTTTGATTCTATACTACATGCCCAATGTGGTTCTTTACTCCAAGAGATGGAAAGAGAGGGCGACGTAGCCCATTGCAGCGGTTCAAAGGGAATTCGTGGAAGGGTTCGGAGGGAGGCTGTAGTCAATCTCCTGATCTGTCAGACTGCGTTTCAATATGAACAACACTGTAGGGGATGTTAATGTGTATGCGCTGTGCACAAAGATCATGGGTGCCGTCGGCCCAAGATGGAGTACTCCGTCAGAATGTGCAGATGTTCATGATAGGCTGCCATTACCCATAGCCACAATGTAAAGCCCACGTCGCTGATTGGTCAGTTAGTTAGCCAGAGGCGTCCACTGCCTTTTGAGCTAGCCCATACAGAATCCCATGGATGTCGCACCCATGCAATCCCACACAGAATCCCATGGATGTCGCACCCATGCAATCCCACACAGAATCCCATGGATGTCGCACCCATGCAATCCCACACAAAATCCCATGGATGTCGCACCCATGCAATCCCACACAGAATCCCATGGATGTCGCACCCATGCAATCCCACACAGAATCCCATGGATGTCGCACCCATGCAATCCCACACAGAATCCCATGGATGTCGCACCCATGCAATCCCACACAGAATCCCATGGATGTCGCACCCATGCAATCCCACACAGAATCCCATAGATGTCGCACCCATGCAATCACAAACAGAATCCCATAGATGTCGCACCCATGCAATCCCACACAGAATCCCATGGATGTCGCACCCATGCAATCCCACACAGAATCCCATGTATGTCGCACCCATGCAATCCCACACAGAATCCCATGGATGTCACACCCATGCAATCCCATACAGAATCCCATGGATGTCGCACCCATGCAATCCCATACAGAATCCCATGGATGTCGCACCCATGCAATCCCACACAAAATCCCATAGATGTCACACCCATGCAATCCCATACAGAATCCCATGGATGTCGCACCCATGCAATCCCATACAGAATCCCATGGATGTCGCACCCATGCAATCCCATACAGAATCCCATGGATGTCACACCCATGCAATCCCACACAGAATCCCATAGATGTCGCACCCATGCAATCCCACACAAAATCCCATAGATGTCGCACCCATGCAATCCCATACAGAATCCCATGGATGTCACACCCATGCAATCCCACACAGAATCCCATAGATGTCGCACCCATGCAATCCCACACAAAATCACATAGATGTCACACCCATGCAATCCCATACAGAATCCCATGGATGTCGCACCCATGCAATCCCATACAGAATCCCATGGATGTCGCACCCATGCAATCCCATACAGAATCCCATGGATGTCACACCCATGCAATCCCATACAGAATCCCATGGATGTCGCACCCATGCAATCCCACACAGAATCCCATGGATGTCGCACCCATGCAATCCCACACAGAATCCCATAGATGTCGCACCCATGCAATCCCACACAAAATCCCATAGATGTCGCACCCATGCAATCCCACACAGAATCCCATGGATGTCACACCCATGCAGTCCCATACAGAATCCCATGGATGTCGCACCCATGCAATCCCATACAGAATCCCATGGATGTCGCACCCATGCAATCCCATACAGAATCCCATGGATGTCGCACCCATGCAATCCCATACAGAATCCCATGGATGTCGCACCCATGCAATCCCATACAGAATCCCATGGATGTCGCACCCATGCAATCCTACACAGAATCCCATGGATGTCGCACCCATGCAATCCCACACAGAATCCCATGTATGTCGCACCCATGCAATCCTACACAGAATCCCATGGATGTCACACCCATGCAGTCCCATACAGAATCCCATGGATGTCGCACCCATGCAATCCCACACAGAATCCCATGGATGTCGCACCCATGCAATCCCACACAGAATCCCATGGATGTCGCACCCATGCAATCCCACACAGAATCCCATGGATGTCGCACCCATGCAATCCCACACAGAATCCCATGGATGTCGCACCCATGCAATCCCACACAAAATCCCATAGATGTCGCACCCATGCAATCCCACACAAAATCCCATGGATGTCGCACCCATGCAATCCCACACAGAATCCCATAGATGTCGCACCCATGCAATCCCACACAGAATCCCATGGATGTCACACCCATGCAATCCCATACAGAATCCCATAGATGTCGCACCCATGCAATCCCACACAGAATCCCACTGATGTCGCACCCATGCAATCACACACAGCCGCTCGTCGGTTGCACTTAATATTTATCTTGCTCTATAGCATTATGACGCTCTAGAATCTTTGGTCGTGAATTTGTGGGTGAAATAAACTCACAATGGAAATTGTTCCCTGACTAGTGTGGATGTTGTTCAAAGTACAGAGCTGTTAAATGGCCTGGAATAGAACGTATCGAACCAGTGCAAGGGGTCAATTCGTTGAGAGTTAGACCCATATCATCTGTTGGCTTGGACGTGCAAGGCATACAGACGTCTAAACCTCTACCTCAGTGTGCTAGATTTCAAGTTATTGTTAACTTTTATTCACCAGATGGTACATGTGGATGATCTGTTATCAAGAAATAACATTCAAATAGCTAAAATGGAAGTTCGTGGGGGGGGGGGGTGGTCGCGCCGTATAGCGTGGTCTTGATAATAATGGTGCGTTCTACACATGGCAGTGAGTAGCGGTAGCAATGTGTGCATGATTTAGCCGTGGACACACAAAGTGTAGTCCACCCTCATGTCATGGACATTGCCGGGTCGAGTTTTGGGGCAGACCAAGGCGAAACCTTTTCAACCCAGCCTCTAAAAAGTAGCGCCCGAGGGTGCGGATTGGCTGGGACCTCACAGCCGACCTGAACTTGATCTTTTCTTTGCAACGGCCTGCAAACCTGAATAATGTCCGCACAAACAGGCCATTTTAACACTATGGAATAAGGGACCCTCCCTCCAAAGAGAGAGAGAGAGAGAGAGCCCTGCGTGCCCCCCAGAATTGTGTTTTGTGTTGTAAGAAGTGTGGATTGTATACACAGTGGGACAGTCAGGAGTAGTAAACTAGGCTAATGCCGCTCACCAACGTTCCCCACGGCTTGGAGCGGCACACTGCTGAGCGTAGCTAGGGACTACCGCTCCACATCAGCGGCATTGGGGCTTGCTGTCTGCAAAACCTGACCGAACCCAACCACCCTCCACCACCCTCTATATAACCCCACTGTGTCTCGCATGCGCTGACTGAAATCGGATACGGCTACAATTTCAGAAAATGCAACTGCGCACAAACCCCTGATGTGGGTCTGCCTCCTTGGAAGAATCGCCGTGGAATTCCTGATTCCGCTGGACCTACATGTACTCTCAACCGGACAAGCGTCGTTTTCAATGAACAATCAATCAATGAACTTTCTCTAATCCCACCACTCCGTTCGAGCATTTTTTCGCATAAGGTCAAACAAGGCCGCACGCAGTTGTCATTTATGCACAATCGTTAATCGCGAATAATTCCACGGTTCCCTTCCTGTCTTAAAAATGATGGTAGTTATCATGCTGTTTACCGCCCGCACGAAGTCACGGCTGGTAATTTCCTTGAGGACGGTGGAGTGATAATTAACTCGATAATGAAAACATCAATTAAAAGGATATACTAACGATTAACAAATATGATTTAAGAATGACCTTCTCATCCATAATTATGAGAGGCATATGATTTCATAAATATTAACGATTGAATTATGACTCGTAATATGCGCATAAGCTTTGGGGCTTTTTACTGTGCGATAAATAGTAGACCCTCCCTGTCTGCGCTATTCAGGGCGGGATGCGGTTGGGCGGTACAAATCCAAGAAATGGTTCCACTATTATTCCAGCGGGATTATTTTCTATAGTGAGGTCAGTGTTCGACTAGCTTATTAAGTGTACACATTTTCATTGCACCAATCCAAACAAGCACTAGAGCCAACCCTCGGCAGTGACCACCACACTGCACCCCTGATACAACCTCGATCCTGCAGTATGACGCGTGTCCAGCCCGCAGACTGGACATAGGAAGTATCGCCGTTGCACCTGGGGACGAGGGAGGCACATGCCGGCATCATGTAACACTGACCCCGTCTATGGCGTTTCTGGACAATCTGAAATTGTTCGCAAATACAAGCTATAGAACTTAGAAGCATTCTGTGAATTTCTCTTAGCAGTGAACAGAATAGGATAGGCTTTAAGGCATTGAAGTTATATCAAACAAACAAAGGAATGGTGTTAAATTTGAAGGTCTGTTTGGATGCCGCACATCTGCTGTGATTCACAAAGTTGTTTGTGGAAGACATCGCTTTGGTGATTTTTGTCAACGTGTAGTGATGAAACACATCTGCACCTAACCATTTGCTGTTGTGGTCATAATGTACAAATTATCCAGTTAGGTCTCTTGTTTATGCCGTTACACTAACATGTACTGTCCACTGACAGGCAGCGTAGTTCCGAACGAAATAATTTGTGTGAACCTATATTGATCAATCTTTATTTTTTTATATTATGGTTGATGACTTTCCATCTTAAAAATTTACGATTCGCAGGAGAGGTATAGTTGAGTTTCTGGGTTGGCATAGATCCTTTTTCCGAACCCAGTTCGGGATCCGGCACCAGCTCCGTCTGTGCAACAGCTGAACAGGCACGTTGGGGTTCTTTGTTGAAGGAGAAGGCTGGGAGTCAAAACGGAGTATCGTCTCGATGACCGTTAGGACTCCCGTGTATCAAATCAATGAACGAAATAGAGACCAAGCTGCAGCCTGATCCTAAGCCAGGTTCTGGCAGAGGATCTACATGTATGTACCCGTGTCAGGCTTGCCACTAGTCGCAGCCTCCATCAGTAAACGCAGAATTAGTATCACACCATGCAGCCTTGGGTAGTCACCAGACCAGTCGGTCACGACTGACGATAGAGCGAACCTCGCCTTCCATTGGATAACATAACATGGCTCCTTTGCACTGTAGTGTTATTTGTAAACAAGGGATATGATGCAGTTACACACGTTATAAGATTGTTTTCGGACTAGAGTATATCGTGGCAAAGATCGCTTGTATCAACTGCTTGAACATCTAGGCTACCCACAAGTTCTTAAAGGCCCTATACAACATTGGTAAAGGTCAAAAGATTGCCACACTTTGTGTGCTAATCCATTTAACATTCCAAAGAAGAAATCCTGCTAATGTTTTAGTTCAAATGGTGATCTGAGAAAGTAGAAAAACGCAAAAAACCGTCACGGTTTCCGCACCGTTCTGTAGTGTAAGAGAAAGTTATTACTCGCGAGTTATAAACTATTTGTCGATGTTTGTGTGAAGATTTCCCGAGAAGTACAGCATTCCAGACCGTAAGATTTCAACATGAGAATTATATCATGACCATCTACAAACTGTGTAAATTAGAAGGAAATCTGTAGACATCGGTGTTTTCAGAACTTCCCAATGTTAAGTTGGAAGCGATTTGCACCCTGAATGTTATGCCACATTTTGTGTTTATTTTATGTTCCAAGCATATATGGGGTATTTCATATCATATACCTGTTATCAACACTTTGGAAATTCATCTTCTCATTTGTGCATGTAAACCAGTCTTCTGACCCAGATTAAAGCAGGTGATTTGACTGTCGCCATGATCATAAAGACGATCGAGTATAAATAAATAAAGTTTTATTCATCATGATTCACATTTGGACTATAAGGTCTTTTATTCGAATTCTCTCTCTCTCTCTCTCTCTCTCTCTCTCTCTCTCTCTCTCTCCTCTCTCTCTCTCATCTCTCTCTCTCTTCTCTCTCTCTCTCTCTCTCCTCTCTCTCTCTCTCTCTCTCTCTCTCTCTCTCTCTCTCTCTCTCTCTCTCTCTCTCTCTCTCTCTCTCTAGGCCTACTCACACTCACAGCGACTTTTTACATATTTTGTTTTGTTTTGTTTTGGGTTTTTTTATCAAAACGGTATAGGCCTACATGTATATGTATAAGATGTTTAACTCATGGCGTGGTAGGGGCTCGCTTCGTCACCAGGCAGGCAGAGTGGTTCTCTTCTTCATCCGATTGTGTCCAATATGCCTGGTTGCAATATCTGCCGAACGACGTCAGGGAACTAGTCCATGAGTCACCTACTACTGGCTGAACCTCCATGGTATACAATGACAGACCCTACACAGTGCGATTTGCGAGCTAGCCTCGTGTATTTTAATACCCGAACAAAGCTCTGATCGACAGTTAGTTCAGCACACGCTGTCACTATGACGCTCAATCTACATCCTTGAATAAGTGACAAACGCTATCATTTGAATTTGGATGATATCACTCCTCAAAGTACCAATCGATAGGCCTACATCAACTGTCAGTAATTATTATAAATGAGTTTCCTTTTTTAATCCTATTTCGACACCTGTTGAGAGCGTGTAATTCTATAATTCATTGAATCCTCATTGAATATAACAAACGTAATGGGATTCCGAGAAAATGTCAGTAGTTACCAGTCATCCTTCACTGTGATTTCTGTCAACTGAACGTAACAACTTCCGTTCACTATCGGATTGGGCAATGTAAATGGTGAAGTGAAAAGGCTAGCCTTACCTTGCATAGAGCTAAGGCCATGAACGACCACGCGAGATAGAGCGTGTGGGCCTCGATCCTTCCACCGTTCTCAGCCCCACAAGCGCCAGGTGTGGACGCGCTGTCATCGCCGCTGCGCTGGCACCACTTCAGGAAGATTTGGCCGGGCGAAATCCAATTTTATTGACCCTTAAATTGGAGAGATCACCCAATGGCTGCGAGGTGTGATTAACTCCGGTAGTGGATTTTAGAGGGGTTTTTTGGAACTCGAGCATTGAGCTCAGACGACTATTAAAACGGCTTTCAGTTGATGTTTTTTTTTGTCTTAAGCTAGGAGGACTTTTCCAAAGGGAACCCCAAAAGAGATTGGTTTTTGTGGCTTCAGATCGTTGGCGCCACACCAACGCAACTCGCCTTCTACGCACTGACATCTATCTCTAACTGAAATATGCAAATAAAAGGTTCATCTGAGCTCTTTCATTTGTTGCTAGTGTTTCAACATTTCATGAACACAGAGCTACCATTTTAAAGTCCTTACAGGGGGTCTATTACATTCGGATTGACTAAGAAAACACTTTCCAAATTGCCGTGCTAGTAGACATTGCCGAAATCGTGAATCTCCACTTTTTAACAAGTCTCAGGAAAGAGATGCGCAGTTTGCAAGTTCTTCATTAATGTCCTACCCTGCCCTGCCCTGCCCTGCCCTGCTCTGCTCTGCCCTGCCCTGCCCTGCCCTGCCCTGCCCTGCCCTGCTCTGCCCTACCCTGCCCTGCCCTGTCCTGCCCTGCCCTGCCCTGCCCTGCCCTGCCCTGCCCTGCCCTGCCCTGCCCTGCCCTGCCATGCCCTGCCATGCCCTGCCATGCCCTGTCCTGCCCTGCTCTGTCCTGTCCAGCCCTGCCCTGTCCTGCCCTGCCCTGCCCTGCCCTACCCTGCCCTACCTTGCCCTGCCATACCATGCATCATCATCATCATCATCATCATCATCATCATCATCATCATCATCATCATCATCATCATCATCATCATCATCATCATCATCATCATCATCATCATCATCATCATCATCATCATCATCATCATCATCATCATCATCCCCATGATCACCATCACTGCCCTGCCCTGCCCTGCCATGCCCTGTCCTGCACTGCCCGGTCCTGCCCTGCCCTGTCCTGCCCTGCCCTGCCCTGCCCTGCCCTGCCCTGCCCTGCCCTGCCCTGCCCTGCCCTGCCCTGCCCTGCCCTGCCCTGCCCGGCCCTGCCCTGTCCTGCCCTGCCCTACCCTGTCCTGCCCTGCCCTGCCCTGCCCTACCCTGTCCTGCCCTGCCCTGCCCTGCCCTGCCCTGCCCTGCCCTGCCCTGCCCTGCCCTGCCCTGCCCTGCCCTGCCCTGCCCTGCCCTGCCCTGCCCTGCCCTGCCCTGCCCTGCCCTGCCCTGCCCTGCCCTGCCCTGCCCTGCCCTGCCCTGCCCTGCCCTGCCCTGCCCTGCCCTGCCCTGCCCTGCCCTGCCCTGCCCTGCCCTGCCCTGCCCTGCCCTGCCCTGCCCTGCCCTGCCCTGCCCTGCCCTGCCCTGCCCTGCCCTGCCCTGCCCTGCCCTGCCCTGCCCTACCCTGCCCTACCCTGTCCTGCCATACCATGCATCACCATCATCATCCCCATCACCATCATCAAAAGCGTAGTTCCTAGAGATGTGTTGATGGACAAACGCACCCAACAAACAGAAACGAAGGCACACAGACACAGAGCTCAAGAAACAGAAGAAACCAAACCCTAGGCTCATCACTTCCCTGTTCAGGAAGGTATATTCACGTGGCATAAAAGATCGAACACGGCCGATTTCATCTTGCCGTGTATAATAGGCCGCACCCCATGGTTAAATAGTTGCTTTGTCTCCGTACACCACGGTCGGTATGCGTCAAGGTCCTTTAGCATTTTATAATTCGCATTGGGTCACAGAACGTCTGTATTCATGACGCTTCTAATGTCGCATCTTTCACGTTTGGCTGTATTTGCTTGTTGCAACAGACAGTGTCTTCAAAGACACATCAATGTTGCCAGATTAGTTGGCAAAATGGTCGTTGAAAACTGGCCTGAAAGTTCTTCCACCACTGTTTTTCAAAACTCGCCTGGGCAGTGACGAAAAAACGGTTGCTGTGGCGAGTGTACATGTACACTGGGAGTGTTTGCCCTTGAATTTATTTGGCCTTATTGCTGAAGGTTGGACGGTCCACCTACTCATCAACCACGGCCCGTTTCACGATGTGTTCCAAGCTATTTCCCCAGTACACACCATCTAGCCACTGGGTTAAAATGACCAAGCGCTATACTATTCTTTTTGAGGGAAAAACACCGTGAATTGGCACCGATCGCTGGTCGTTCAGTTGGACGGTTGGCGATCGAACAAATTGACAAGCCACTGTTGACAATTTTGTAGAAACAACAGCAGGCTTGAAATGAACGACGTGAAATGGCGCGGAAATGGCCGAAGTCAGGAGCCTGGACGCAATTTGGCGCCAACATTTCCCGCCGTTGTGAATGCGCCTCATTTAGAGCTCAAGCACAGTGCACACGAAACACGTCCAAAGACGATCGAACTCTACTTGAAATTGTTTTTAAGATAAACAGCCGTTCCATGGTCAGGTGCAACTCGTGATTCACCTTTTGCTGCATCCAAATATACGGGAGACAGAATTTAGGCAGAATGTGTATACTCCAAGAGGCCTGTAAGAAACACATAGGCTAAGCCCACGATTTTTGTGACACGTCGTGAACAAAACTTTCGAAGATCTTTGCTTCCATGCCATATCTCTTTATCGAAACTAGAGTTGATTAAAACCAGAGGCTATATGAATTGTGTCACGTGGGGAAAGAAAGCGTTGGCTATTATTTGAATGCAGCATGGCTAGTGCTGATTACCGGCCGTAAACGGCACAACGGATATGGAAGGAAAGCAACAATGGCCTGGACGTGTTGACTTGCAATTGAGATGGGTATTTCGATGGAAATGGTTCTTGAGACACACAGCGTTTACTGCCAAGAATTGTGTCACGGACAAAGGGTTCGCGTCCTTGGGAACCTACAGTATTGGAGCGCCAGTAAGTAGCGGCTGGTGCCTGCGATGTTCCCCTATTGTAGTCCACCTCCTCTCTCCACACCGCAGTAACATGCTCTTAATTACTGAAGATCGTTTCATTGTATCTCTCTGTCATTGTCTTTGCGAGTATGGCGTGGTAATGGATATAGAATCACTCTTTATCCCCCATATTCATGCGCTTACATAAATATTGACGCGGGGATCCATTCATCGTTTTCGAGTAAAACACGACACATGACAGTATAATTATACTATAAGGGTTTTGATAGCAAGGTCTGGATTTTTCCTGAAGATGCGTATAAAGCCAAACAGACATTTTAGTTTTTTTGACTAACATAACATTGCCATCTCCTTATCATGCAATCTCCATCATGCAAGCTATAGGTCTGCAATAATACAAAAATAAAAAATGCGTGTTAGCCCTTGCAATAATGTATCTTAGCATTTCTTGTCGCCGTCTTTCCAAGAAGCTGTGTCTTATTAGCTGCCTTGCATTCTGCATGTAGCAGCAGTAGGCTACTCACTGTAGACATTCTACTGGCCTCTGTTTGCAATTGGATAATACATAACGATATGCAGTACCGTATTGAGCGGTTGAGTAATCGCAGTCTGCAAATTTCATCACGAGCAAAATAATATCTTAGGCCTATATGTTACTATAGTTTGGCAGTGTTGTGTTGTAAACATGCAAGGTTATGATTTTTCGCAAAATCATAAACTTGGTTAACGCCGTATTTAGAAAGGTCTAGTTGCATGTGCGCCTTCAGTGGCCAGTCTAAATTCACCCGAGTCTGGTAAAACCAACCCCCAAACAAGTTTACTAGACGGCTTTGGGGGGAAAAGCCATAATAATCGAACTCCTCTTTATACTCGTCATATGTGACCCGGCACATCATAATGAGGAATGACCCCCACTTTTGAGATGTTGAGATTTTCTAATGATGTGAAAGAGTGTATCATTAGCTTTCAAATGATATCAAAATACATTAACATTCCTCCAATACATTAACTTTCCGAAAATACACAAAAAAAGAAAAATTCTTTTTAATCGAATTGAGCAGATACTTTGACTTTAGGCGTTGTTTACTCGAAAAGTGTTTTGGAGGGATATTTTTCATGTCGCTGTGCCGGGTCACATATTGCTTGAAATATGATGCGGCCATGCTAATGCTTGGTTGAATAACTTCAGGAATAGTCCTCGGTGTTATCTCATGACAATAGCATTCAACGGAGAATTCTACAGCTACAAATAAGGTACACGAAGACACGACACCCAAAACATCTATACAATCATAGAAAATACCCAACACAGAAAACAAACCTTGGGCAAAATGGCGTTAGGCAAAATCAGGTTGCCGGTCCAAGTTCTACTTGTATTTGGGCTGCGAACCCAAGAAGCATCAGCTGAAAAGCTTGGTATTCGGCTGTCAGTCTTATTGAGAGCAGGGAAGAATGTTCATGCTTAGCAGGTTTTCATGATTCTTAAACAACTCTGAATTGAGCCCTGGTGTGATTAGAATTGTCGGGACCGCAGGATTATTGCAACAATGTTCCTGGTTGATAGTTTTGCAAAATGTTGATGAAGTATTGCCAAACATTTTGTTAATGTATGGCAGGATAGCCAACGGTTTTCAAACAGTTGTTAAGCACGTTGGGAAGACCATTGCTATCAATCCCAGTTCCATATCTAGGCCTATATGCTACTATCAAATACAGACTCCGTTTCAAACATCTTTTTTTACAAAAGTTATCAATTCCATAACTCATACAGATCGTATATAGTTTGTGGGTTTGATTGTTTATTGATAATCAGATTTTCTCCTGGGGTATATAGAAGGGCGGTCTAAGGTATAGGTCTTTCTTAATAATGCAAATTGTATGCATCGAACTGAAAGCGAGGCTATGGGCACTAGATTTGCAAGATTAATTGTTCTTTCCCGCTGCTTTTTTACCTTTTCTTGACATATTTTTCAACAAAACCGATAGTTATCTTAGGAACAAAGGTAATGTCCCTTGAATCTAACGCCATCTTGGAAATCTAGCGCCCATAGCCTCGTTTTGGGCTCAATGCATAACATTTGCATAAATATTAAGAGTGGCCTATAGCAGGCGTAATAGCCATAGTAATTGGAATACAAAGCAGCAGCATTCTGATTAATGAATTTAAATAATTTGTCTGTAATTTGAAACAAGACATTTCACATAAACAACATAAACCAAATGTTGCAATCTGCTTGCTGACTAAACTGACCGAAATCATTCAAATTTCCAAAATTAAGAGGGCCTGGCGCTTAGCTCCTAGCAGGACCTTTCTCAAAGGCAAAATAACCAGAAATGACAATTAGGATATCAATACCACGACTCCTGATGGTCTCTCACACTCGAACTCAATTCTATTCTCTTTCAATCCAATTTCTGTTTTTTCACTTTTAATGCAATTATTGATTTCTTTCTTTTCTGAGGGGGGAGGTTGAAACCCCGCGCCTCCCCTATATCAAGAGAAAACTCCAGTGACGAGCACTGAACCGCGCCCTTGTGAAACTGCAGCCCTTGACAATAATTGATGGCACACAATACGGGACCGTATTCTTACCTATAGGCCTAGCCTTCACGCCCGGACTCGCACTATTTCCCCCAAGGCCTGACCACCATCCGTCGCTATACATGCATGGCCGTGGCTCCGTCGTCATCCCCACTCCGTGATGTGACCGCAACCAAAATACAGCAATACAGAATCTTTCCCCTTTGAACAATTTCTTCCCTTTCTTAACTATGCCCAGCCTTGCGATGATTGATCAGTATTTGTGTTAAATCGGATCCGATTTACAAGCCAAACAGCGACGAGAAAGGATGAATTGGCTGGCTATTAAAACAGCCCGGCAACTTGGAACGACTATAGGCCAGCTAGTTTTTGATTGATGTCGCGGCCCATTGGTAGACTTTGGAGAGAGTCGACAAAAGACTGGCAACATATTCAGCTATTGATCAGGAGCACGCAGGCCTTTCAATATGCTGCTCAAACTACTGGAATTGAACCGAGGCAGGGAACTTACATGAGTTGCTTCATGTGTACTCTCTCACCCTGTGGAATCAGAGCATTTGGGTATACAACATTACGTCTGTATACACTTCCCCCATCTCCTGCAGCTCTTATCCTGTCTCCTTGTTGTCTGCAGCCATTTCCAGCCGACCATCCATTTTTTTTTTACTCCTACTAGCCCCCGAAGGGAAAAGAAGACAAATCAGGAGTGTTTTCGTCATCATGTAGTGAACTGCATTGAATGCATAGCTGAATGTCAGTATGATCAGCGCATTGAAGCCAACACCTAACCATGTTGTGGAGTATAAGCCTGGAATATTGAATCCATAGAAAACAAACAAAACAAAAGCACCAGCAAGCTGTAAACAATTTACACTTGCTCGTTATTTTCAGTTTTCGTCTTTGTATGCACGGTAGATAGCAGCCTACTGTCACCTGATTAAGTTTCTGCTCCAGATATGCACTTCCTAGTGGCGATCAAAAGAAAATACAGCAAATGAAATAGGTGCAGGTAGGTGGAAGACCGATGGCTCTTCATTCATCATTACTAACAATCAAGAACAGCAAATGGCCAAGCTGATAATGTTAGTATGGGGGCACCACGCCAAATCGATTGTTGAGTACCAATTAACAGAAGAATGTCCTTGTCAGATTTCAACACATCCCAGTTATGGTCTTCGGCCCCTCCCTCGTCGCGTTCTCTTGGCACTCGTGGCGTGCTTCTCTCCGAAATGTCAACCAGGGATTGATTACACTCATTTTCGAAGAATGTTTTAATGTCACCTTCATCCATAGGTCGTCCAAACTGCACGCAAGTCAGTGAGTAAATACGTGTCATTTGAATCTCTGTCAAAATGTCGACTTGGTGCAGCCTGCTTTCAGCAAATAAACGATGAATGATGATGTTGAGCCAATAAATAATTGCTTACTCAATTGATGGAATTAATATACTCATTCAAGCCTGAGTTGGTTTAGACATGCTTTAATCAACAATCGTTCATTTACTATGCATTCCGACGGCATACCAACACCATGATTAAATAATATTTCATCAACAGGCAACTGAAATATTATTTAATGTGAAACAGCAGACGGAGAAAGTAGTTGAAACAGGCGACACGACCTGTTGATGAAATCAACAGGCAAGATATCTGGCTCGAACACTAGGAATCAATCATTGATATACTACGATCATTAAGGGGTCGTTCATTCGGTTTCCATTAAGCCAATGAACAAAGAATGATGATATAAGAATGGGAAAGCATGCCGTCATTATGAATCCCAGATACCCTCTGCTGACATTACCTCTGTTGTTGTGTTGATGCGCCATATCTTTGCTCCGCGCGACCTATAGGTCGTGTCGCCTGTTTCAACTACTTTCTCCGTCTTCTGTTTCACGTGTTTGAGTGTAGCCAGCGCACCTGGCCTGAGCCGGTCTACCGTGGCAACCAGAGAGATGCAGCCGACATCAGATCCTCGCTGGCCCGCCAATCGGGCGGGGAAACTCGACTCGACGCAGGCGACCATGTTGGCATCGTTTTCGTCTCCGTCTTGGCCCGGACCCCTATCTTGGCTGTCACCCTGGTCCCTTCGAAAGGATGTCATAGAGGCCTAGCCAAATTGAGACGCCTTTAACTGGCTGGGAAGGGCGACCCTATATTGATCGAAGACACGGCTGGCTGTTCTACCACCACCCCTACTTGCTGGGTTATTTGCAAGCGAACGCAGTTACTGCATGCGTGATATTCTTTTCAT
Organism: Luidia sarsii; assembly: GCA_949987565.1. NCBI lineage: Eukaryota > Metazoa > Echinodermata > Asteroidea > Paxillosida > Luidiidae > Luidia > Luidia sarsii. Next base: position 5,970,688 of record OX465113.1, read on the forward strand.
TATAGGATATCTTTTGTTATACCATTTCAAACCTTGAAGCTAGTGAACCAAAAAACTTTTAAAAAAAATCCAAAACGGACATTGATCGACCAGTTGATTATTTTTCCAGTGTCGGAAATTTTTTTAACTCATTTAAAGGGATAACACAACATTGGTCGAGGTCAAAGAATAGCATCCATACAATGTCTGATCCAACATATACCTGAAATAGCACACCTGTGAAAATGTTCAACTCAATCCGCCAACCGAGTCTCGAGATAATAGTAAAAACCGCTTCATTTGTTTCGCAAAAATGCAGCATCCAACGTATTGTTCCGAAAAATTGTTTAGGTGAGAGGTAAACGAACATTTATGTTTTTCGCTCTTACCAATGTTGTGTATTGGTGTTCTAAGGCCATGTTCTTGCAAACAAAACCATATTTAATCGGGATGATGCGTTGGTGGTGGATTTCAAAAGTGCCGTGCTTGATTCAGTTTTCTCTATTTGGAGTCTGCGTTTGTCGGCACAGACGCGGCACAGCGATCCAATAGCTCAATCAGTTACAGTTATTTATTGGCTTGCCAACAACACAATACATCGTTTTACTTTTGTCTGGCAAGATGGGCGGGAATGGGAGCAAGCGACTGGGAATGGCCAATTTAAAGTTCATGTGTTGGCGCCTCACAAGCGCTTTCTAGTTGCCGCAGAGTGGGTTGCTGTGAAAGTGGTCACAAAGCATAGAACAAGTGCTATTTGACTGTGTAGTATAAGGCTGGGAGATACGGCAAATAGCTACAGGCTGCATTCTTCGCAGCCACTGATGCGCTTAGCTTTCCATTGTACAATTTAATTTCATACTTCTTGGTTTTTTTGTTGGCGTTGTATAGGTGTAATAGTAACCCGAACAGCCCACAATACCCGGCAGACAGATGTTCGGGTCGGCTAACATTTCAATTTTGCTTTAACGGGCTATGCCCGACTATCAAATGTTAACAAACAACAAATCAAATCGACCAAAGCAAGCAATTTCGCGGATGTGAAATGTTATATACTGTATTCATTACCCCCTACTTTTTGCCCGCTGTTGATTTACCAACCAATAATATGAATCTTAAAATGTCAACATTTATTGGACCGAATCAGCGAACCCATTATAGACATGTGGGGCTGTATGTAGATGTCCTTAGTAGTCCCGCAGCAACCACATCTGGACAAGCATTGGTGCGGGATCTTGTTTTCCCACAGTGAACCCACTTTATTGTTCAAAATAATCAGGATTGTAAGCGTGCAAAGGACAGGACACGAAAGTGAGCCACATTGAAAACGACCGCTCTCAATTACGTTGGCGTAGAGCCAAGTGGATCGCGATGTTATAGCAATGATCTTAAAGTAAGCCAATGTCAAAATCACGGGTCAATTTCACAGAGCCGCTTAAACATCAAACTTTGCTTAAGCACAAAAAGTCACGATTCATAGATCACCGTGCCAACCCAAATCTCACCTTTGTTCCATGCTTAGTAAAGACTAGCGGAATATAAGCCAAACGCAATTGACATCACATCGCAAAGTGGTTTGAAATCATGTTTATTATACACGAGGAAGACTGTTCATGCTTAGCAGACTTTCACGCTTACGCGCCCCGATGAAATGGCCCAGTAGTCACACGAGGAGCCACTGTGGAAGTGCATTCTGATTGGCTCCCCGCAAAAAAAGGGCCGCTGTATAACGTGTTTATCGAAGTCCTTTGTAGGATTTTAGAGAAAGTTGTTGCAATATTGTGTCCATGATTTACATCGGTATAAGGGAGCAATTAACCAGGATTTGCCAAATCCAGCGTGTTCGAGTTTCGGAGTTGGAAAGCAAAGCGGCACGGTGGAGGTTAAAACATGTGGCACTCCACCACGCCGTGTGTTCAGCGATGCGTAAACGGCCAAGTTATTGTCAATTCAGATAATTATGTCACAAGTCTACAGGACCCTGTCCTCAAGACTGAGGGACTACATAGAGCACTGTCAACTTTAGGTTACTAATGAAAAGTATCCTAAGCATGATCACACCAGGCATGTTATCCATCATCGGCCAAAATAACGATCGGCTGATAACAAAAATGAAGATCCCACTTTTTTTCGCTTCAATCAAAACTCCAAACGATCTCAACTTACTCGGCGGCCACTGCACGGCAGCGGAATTACAAGTATGTTTATATGCACAACTTGCAATCAGCCATCACGCACCCTACAAAATGCTTCATGAAAATGAGCAACAAGTTGACAGTGGCACGGGTACAAAAGTGTCCGGACGAATTGCATTGTTGAATTCCAATTTCAATAATGTAAACAGCTGGAAGTTATCAAAAAGAAAGGCAGCCGGATGTCTGACAAAAGGTATCCTGTCACGACGCGATGGAGGCAGATTATGTTGGAGCAAGAAAAAAAAATCTCAACATCAGCGTGGCCTCCGTGGATATTTCATTAGTTTACTTGGGTGAACCCTTGCACGGGCTCGTTTCCTTTAAATGTGAGCAGGGTTTGGTCGCCTTGCAACGCGTGTCTACATTACACGGTTCAAGACTTCACCGTGGCTAATAAATAGACACAATGTACCGTTGTAGTTGTAAACGTGGAGCACTTACTGTTTGCTGACAATATTGAATGGAACGACGAGCGGTCCTCAAGGCCGCGTGGCGTTTATACCTTCTTACTATACTACAGCAGCGGCTAGGAGACCACACTCTAGCGAAATGGTGTGTATGTATAAAAACATCCGCAGCTATTGTACAAAGACGTTTTGTGAACACATTCATCAGTACAGGTAATTGCATAGCCTATAATGACTACTAGGCCTATGAACTGGCTGTAGGAGCGATATTTGTCTTCTAAGTGGAGACTCCAGGAGACGCGGGAACTCAATTTGTGATACGCCATTGAACAGTAGAGCAGTTCGACCTCCTAAACTTAACGGAGCAAACTCGATAATAGCACGGACATTGGCAGACGAAGGCAGACGAGCACGAATGGAACACAAAGACAAGCAGTTAGACATTAAGCGGCCAATTCAAGTCATGCATGCAAGGCCAATGCACAGGGACATACAAAGATAAACAAAGATATCAAATAAACTCGTACAAAACAGCGACAAATACATGAATAAAGAATGCAAAATAAACCTGTAATCAACCTTCTTATCGATGTGAATCAGGCAAAGATACAGATCATGCAAGATTTTGCCTTCGTAATGTCTCGTTAGACTGTCAAACGGAGCTTGTTTACAGTAATAAAGACTCGAACCCGAGTCACTAAGTTGGACTGCACACCTTGCGAACTTGAAAACCGAGTCTGTATTTGGTATGCATTAAAATAATGTGCCTATTATTTGAAAATAAAAATGGATCGCATAAACTAGTTACATTTGATAACCGTGATTCAATGAGAGTTTGCCCGATGCCTGATGAAAGATTTGGGCAGCCCATGTGGGATTCGAACACGCGACTCCCGCTTTCTAGTGCAGAAAAAAACCACTTGACCACCGAGCTGGTCGGAGTCGTGTTTCGGATTCGAATAACGTATAGGATAACCGTGTTAGATAAGTTGAGACACGCTCTATGACTACAAAAACACTTCTACTCACTGCAAAAAAACGTTCGCAAAAACCACCAATGGTAAATTGGCATTTAAAGGGTATTCCTCCCCGTGCGATGAAGATTGGGCACAAGACACTTGAGGCATTGGATCTCAATACGGAATAGATGGGTACCCACAAGCCATCTGAGACAATGGCACCGAGACAAAAGAGCCAAGTTCCCGTATGTAGGCTATACAAACATGCGTGGGCAAGTTGCCCAACCAAATTGTGTTCTGCGCACGAAGGTATGTCACTGATCCGTGACGTGGAAGGTATATAGATGCGAGGGTTTTTTCAGTGCATGCGCAAGATGGCCGCTGGCAGCGTCACTGTCATCTGAAAAATATGCAGTGCACAACGTCCAATCTAGTTGCTATGGAGATCAGGAGATGAGACGAAAGATAAGACAAACGACCCTCATCCATCAAGAAGAAAGCTGACAATGTATAGGCCCTACCACTTCAGAAGCTTTGTATGGCAGAAATGCTAGGCGAGCCTGTGGGGCGGGGAAGCCGTACTGTAACAAAACTGTACATCGGGCATAAACAAGTCTGTTCTAAAACCGGTTAAAAGTACGTAAGCGAAGTAAGTCCGCGTGATTGCCATCAATTCTCGGTTCATCATGAGACATCATATCTTTTGTTCTACTGTGCAATTTTGACTGGTTTATATTAAGCGCTGTGTTATTTAGAATCTTTTGCTTTGATTGGGGCCTATCACCATTGATGGCCACAATAGTTACATGTTCCCCTTACGGACGATACAAAAACCACATCTTGCAGTAATAATACATAAGGCTGGTAAGAGGAAATCGTTTGTTATCGATTGATTCGCATAACCTACACGAAATGAAGCTGGAGGCAGATGTATTGATCTGCAGTGAGGACGACATGTAACTGCAACTATCATATCCTATCATATCCTCGTGAGGATGACTGATGCCACACTATGAGGGCGCTGTTTGTCTGTCATTTCAAGCCACTTGTTTGAGGCATTACGGTAAATCTGACCATGGATTTCATTAGTCTGTGGGTTACATACCATGTTTTTTGTAAAATCGGAGTTAATCATAGGGCTCAAAATAGCCAAAATTGAAATGAAAATGTTTAATGACAGGCAATTATGGTTCATCCGAACCTGTATTTTGTTTCATTTTAAAGGATAAAAGGGACTGGTCCATGGTATTAGGCCAAATGAATGCACGAACATATGCTTTCCATTTTGTGTTCACTGCAAGCTTCACATGGCTAATTATTGCAGCTGAGTGGCGGGTACATTCAACAAGATAGCCTTGCACTGGCAGAGATAGCACTGGGTGCGTGGGCCAGTTAAGTCAGGAATATGATTGGACTGATATGCAGGCCTGCATGTCCGTTGCTACCGATATTTCGGATTATCCCACCACCCCCTCCTACTGACCTTGAGGAGGCCACCAACAGCTTCGTGTCATCGTATGAATTGACCGATTTGTTGGCGCGAATAAGTAGTGTTGAAAAAACAACATCATTGGCTGTCCCGCCAGGAAAAGTACATTCAGTCGCTGATGAAATTAGGAGAGGGGAGAAGCTAGCCGTTCGCCCCGCGTTTTTTACCCACGATAGCATTTCCCTTCCCCGGATTGTGTCAGGCCCCAACTCAAGCGTGTAAATCTCCGGTTTATTCCGGCCCCCTTATCCACTCAAGACAGGTGAATTTCCAGATTGCAGGGCCACCTGTCCCTTAACAAAAACCTCTATAAAATAAACACCTTCAGTAAAAACACAAAGTTGGGAATTTGTGGCGTATAATGCGAACGTCTGTCAGCCGTAATTACAGCTAGAATACACAGGAGAAGGAGTGACACCATGTGTTAGTACCTTGCCACTTACACGCCTGACTGACACCAAGGTGCACGTGACATTGAAATGCTGTGTCATAGCTGGTAGTTGCTCCGTGTACATTTTGTGTATTTCTATTATGTGTTGTGTTGTGTTGCATATAAAGTGCTAGTCTGAAGAAAAAAATAGCAAGGGAGTAAGGTCACTGTGGGGAGAATCGAGAAAAGTAGGCCAAGCCGTTTCGGCGTAAGGTTGAAGGGGCCATCGTTAAAATCAGTGGCCTCACACCTGTATGCAGCCCACTACAAAGGGTACCAAAGGTGCTGTGGGCAATAGCTTGCCACACTTTATTGTTTTCACAATAATCTTCGCGTTTCAATTTTCTTACAGTGTTGACTCACTTCAAATTCACGCTCGCATGCTTGCTGTGCAATAAGCCTGCACTGCCCCTTGCCTTTTCCATTTATTTATTTATTTATTTATTCAAAATTAGATTCTGGTCAAGGCGAACACTAAGTGAGACAACGAGGCGAATTGAGCCGAAGGTGAATAGGTTCAGTGGAGACACGGAGCGCTGAGAAATACCAAAGCTGTTATGATAAAAATTTCACCCGTTTCACGCTTCGCTGCTTGTATTTTACTTACTTATTTATACGGTTTACATTGAGTGACCTGTCGCTGTGCACAAACATCGGCTTGATTGCACGCTCACTGTGCCTTGGCCTACTTATTACGTGGATGCTCTATTTTCGTGGGGGTCTGCATGTAGAGCTGAGGTAGTGGCGTGTGGTTGTGTTGTATTTATGTAGCCAGCATAGACAATGTGTGTGCATGGGGACTTGTTTAGTGTGAGCATAGAGGGACTCCAATGCCCAATATTCAGCTTCATAAATCGCTGAAATGACCAAGATACATGTGGGCCGAGCTTCGGCCGAGTTACATGTCATTACCTCAAACGGTCAAATGTGATCCTTTTCCCCTTCACCTCCCTGCTAACGCTTAGTTGTGTGCTCGGCCCTTAGGGTTTTTTTCTGAGCTGCACATGTACTTTCCCTGTACGGGCTGGCACGTCATGTAAAGAAAACCCTTAAAAGCATATTCACCTATTAGATATGCATATGAACATCAATGTGTTGGCAATGCTGCGCCGGGCTACGCTTAATCTATGTTACGTTTATTTTAACGGGATAATTTAATAATAAATCAAAATGGCTGTAATAACGCAGAGTGGGCCGAGTCTCGTCTGTGCGGAGACTGTATAGGATCACGAACTGCACGACACTTACGGTACGCAGGCGATTGACGGCCATTTCTACGTGCATATGGATACGACTTATAACACTAATCACGTTCTGCAATTGTGAATTAATCAGCGGGTTGGTTTTGAAAAAAGGCAGCTCAATTTTCCAATTTGTTACGGTCCACCTGCAGCAGATGAAATCCACCTTATGTTGCTTTAGTCTTTAATTATTTCTGGTGACAGTACAATCTTGTCATTATTGTTTTTCATCCGTTAGCTATAGGCTAATGTATGAATTGGATTTTTTTCACAACAGTTGTTTGAATTCAACCTTGGGTTTGATTGCGTGACTTACTATTTAATATCTGACCCAATTAAATGCTACCTTAATTCCATCTTGAATGATTTTTCGAGATTTTGAATGAATTAATTGATGAATAATTTATTAATTATGCAGAGACTTAGGTCTACAATGATCGCGTTATTTGTTATTTTAAAGCACTAACGTTTTATGCCAATGTTTTACAAACATTGTTTTATTTTCTTAAAGAATGTGCGAATTCTAGGTCGGTTATTTTTCATAATTTTTTCTTCTGTTGTTGTCTATATAATGATTATAACAGATTTGTTAATTTATCATTAATTGAAACGCGTTTCATGTGGCAACGGTAAAAAAGACCGGTGCCTTATTTAAGATGCGCACTGGAAGAATGTGATCATCATTATACTGTTAAACTTCGTCTACAAGAATTAGTAATAGCGCTCTCTTCACAAAGTCTGTATGTCGACTAAGCATTGGTGTGAATTGAATTATATATTCACATAAGCCTTAGACTGGAATAATAAAAAAAAAAAAACGTTTTCACGGTTGGTGGACATGGTGCTGGGGTTAATGTCCAGATTCCCGATGATTCTGAAAGAGCTCGCATTTCCAAATCGGTAACGGTAAAATCAAGGATAGCTAAAGGGGCTGTGACGTCAGCTTAATTAAGGCAATAGGGTATCTATAGACAAACCCTGATGGCATTATAGTGCATTGCCCGAGACGCGCAGGTAGACACGCACGTGCACCTTACGGAACATTTCTATGAATAGTTAGTGAGTCAGACAGACAACAGACTTTAATACCATTATACATAAGTGACAAAAACTGCCTCTTTACATCCCATATATACAATTAAAAAGATGGCCCATTGATAGATTACTTTATGCGTGGCATTAGGAATAGATTTGTGTATGTAATTTTTGTCAACGTAAAAATCCAAGGTTGCCGATAGACTGGTTAATTCATGACAACAGACGATGAATTAGAAATGTAAAACGTTCCTGAATAGTATATAATAATTAAAATTATGCAATGAACACACCAGGGGTAAAATGAAGGGTACGTGTACGTCTACGGAATAATGACATACCTGCACTTAGAGACAGTCTCTTTGCAAAATAAAAGGGTCAAAGGATGTCGCCTTCTGCCCGACGTGGTAAAAGTGCATTTGAATGCAATATTAATTTGAACATGTAAGCCGGACGTATAAAGGCCTCTATGTTGAGATCGCCACTGTTATAGCGAGGTGTTGAGCAAACGCACACTACTTCATTGTAAGGTAATTCAATCATTTTGCGTGCGGGTTGTGTGCGTAATTCGGCCCAGCGGGTCACGCTGTTGCACCCGTTAAGTCGTTACCTCGCGCCCCACCAGGACACGTCATAACCAATTTGGCCCTCTGCATTTCGCCGTGGACGCAATAGTCTGTTTTTAGACAAAGCAGACGAACGCAGAGGAGAGTAATGTCCAATGGTTTGTCCCTTGTAAATTACGCACTGCAACTCGAAGTTGAAACATCTCAGATAACGATAAAAACAATATATTGCCTTTCTTTAACACTAGGCTATCTAAAAGATAACAAACATCTTATAGAGTTGCTTATACAAGGATCTGTAAATTAGGAGTTGGCAATAGAACTAGCCAATCCAAGTAAGCGAACACCCAGTGAACAGATATTATGATTAAATTCACATTGGCGCTGCTTGAGATTGTAACCTCTGGCTTCTAGTGCTTTAGACACGTGTGGTACCGAGAAAGACTATGGAGACTGATGGTCCGGCACAAGTACAACGCAGTGCAGTGGAAATGCAATTCTTCCTGCTATAAGTATAACGCTTGAGATAAAACAAATACCAACAAGGTGAATATGCATGGAATATGGAAAGACCGTTAGGCCAGGTGTGACTACCCGTCCTCGTGTTCTTATGTATAACAGCGGCACTACAACATTCAACACCTGTACACAGCTTGCCTGCATGATAGCTGACTTCCAGCTCAAGGGTAGGCCTATATGTACCCATCCAGACAAACACATAGTCCCTAATTGTTTATTACATTGTGACGTTCCTGACATACTAAGTGTGGGAAATATATTTTAATCTAACTAATTCGTATGCCATAAACACCACATGCCGCAAACCCCGTCATTAGGCCTACACGTAGGAATCACAAAATGGAATGAGCATGATTTCTCATTAATAAGAAACAATGGCCGATAGATTGTGTCACTAATTTAATTAATCATTTTATTTTATTTTATCACATTTTCTTTCATTCAATTTAATTTTATTTGATTATATTTCATTTACTTTATTTTATTTATTTATTTTACTTTACTTTATTTACTTTATGTTTTCATTTCATTTATTTTTATTTCATTTCATTTCATTTTATTCATTATATTTCATTTCATTTACTGTTTATTTATTATTATTCTATTTTTATTATTTTTATTTTATTTCATTTTTTCATATATTTTTGTTTGAATATTTAAATTGTTCATTTATTTATTATCATTTTTATTTATTTATTTATTTCATCAAAACATAAACGGGTACAGGGAGCGAATACCTTATTCAGTCCAGCCCACAAAACGAATGTTCATCGCAGAAAGTCCGGATGTATCTCTCAGACCCACGTGGTTTCGGCTGACAGTACTGTATATAGTAGCATTGCTTTCTGAAGCTCTGGTTCTTTTACATTAGGTCCTATTCCCTTCCATTGAAAAACAAGGTGATATCAGATTGTTACAAGAATTGGAACGGGTTGCGGACGTTTTAGCCAATTAGTTACCATCATATCGAAAGTCTGTTTACGATTTTCACCCTGAAAAGAACGCCTACGCTACTGCAAGTCATCCCCTTCAACGAAAGAAATCGAACACAACATTGTAGTCAAAATACCCTTACATTATTTTCTTGTCAACTGGTGTTTACATGAGATGATGATGATATGACGACGTTTGTCTTTTATCTGTGTTTTTTCTGTTCTTAATCTAGGTCAAGGATTACAACCGGCGGCTCTTCAAACGCGTCATAGCGAAGATTAACGGGACAGGCCTCTCCAAATTACGGTGATTGCCTGCTGTCCGCCAGACAAACATTCATACGGATGGGTGCATGCAAGGCCCACAGCCAGCCAGCCAGCCAGCCAGCACAGTGGGATTCATCGCTGCACATCGCCCGCTAACGTGCCACAATTTATGCTTCATGATTTCCAGGGCGGAGCCTGCGCTTACCGAGCCGAAGCAAGATGTGTTTTCACGGTAGAGATTCATTCCAACACTTTAAGACAGTGACAATGGTTGCACAGACCTTAGCACACTCATCTCCATGCCTGGAGTCGTGTTGTTATAAGTGCAGTTGTTTTCAAAATTACTTTTCTGTGTGGTCATCTTTTTCATTCAAAATTACAAAACAGATGGTTTTGTTATTCTTAGATGCTCAATTTCATCATGATAAACATGAAGATTTTCGTCGGTGAGAATATAGAAATATGTAGGCCTATCATGATGTCAACATGAAACATACTCATACAGTCATCCTTGTTACTTTTAGGAGAACACTTATTTTGAGAGGAAAAATAGGATCCTCGAGATGAACGAACATACAATTGCTGGCAGTAATGAAATAGCCGTGGGAATAGAAGGGACCAGAAGCGCATACATGTCATAACGTACTGAATGAGAGATACATGTATTAATAAAATGGACAACCGAGGCTTTGCAACAAGATAGCGATTGCTGGGCCATAAATGACCTACCAGCCGTCCCACGTGGAGAAACATAGCCACCACAGCTTCCTGAGTGGTGACTTGCATGCAAGTTGAACAGATAAATGCAGTGTTGATGAGTTGTTGCCCTGTCATTGCGACTCTTGTGTGGGATTTCAATTCGAATGAAATGAACGGGGTGATTGTCTGCACAGTTGTCCGGACAAAATCTTATACCGTAGGCCTAGGCGACGAAATATGTTCACTATTAACATATCAGTTCAATTACAGAGTACAAATGTATAGAGTGTTGTAAAGAAATGTATAGTGTTGTGAAGAAGTAGCAGGGCGGTAGATAATGATAAGAGGCTGGATTTTGGGAGTGCATGTGGACTGCTCGTCTGCATATCAGTGCGCCTTCTGTGACTGCAGCAGATCCGTCAACCCCCACACTATTTGCAGTTCGTGCGTATGTCATTGCTAATACCTGGCAGGTCCCCGCGCCCATACTCAGCCGGTATACTGGCGGGTTTGCACAATGCACCAGCGTCTATAGACTTGTCATTTGGCGTGTCAACTCGGCCCAGCAAGACGCGGCGGGGCCCGGTCGGCCGGCCCAGCCGGGCCGGGGTTGAGAAAGTGTAACGCGGCGTGCCACTCTGGGCGCATTCAGCCCGGCCACCGTTTCTGATGAAGCCGATCTTTTGGAAGAATACATGGAGTTTGTGTAAACAGCGCTGTTGTCCCTCTTGTGTCGACTGCACTGTAGTCGGGAAATGAATAGTGCAAATGCGGTCGGTCGGATGTAACCCGAAAAGAGCGTAGGGGAGAGAGAGTGGGAAACAACACCTGATAGACCCGAGCCCTACCTGTTACGGAATTGCAAAGGCAGAGGGAGAATAGGAGAAACGTTACAAAGCAGAATGATGGAATGGTGGCTAGATGCGACTGGACGGACGGGAATGAGAATCACAGCTGGGAATGGCGGAGGCAAACCGCTGGCTATAGAAATGCATGAAGTGAACGGGTCCCCTCGCAAAGGAAAACACTTTAGGCAAATTATTTTTGCACGAGGTGGTTACACTTTTGCGTGAATATTTTGAAGTGTGTAAGGGGTTGAGCCGGTTACAGAGGGTGGGTGGTTGGGATATCTACGCATTTCCACTATGCAAAGCGGAAGTCATATGCTTCCCTGATAAATTCAAATTACTATTGCGACAAAATCAATTCATTCACACGATGGTATTTAGAAGTATAGGCCTATGTACAGTAAAAGGGAAATCTTGCATACTTGTATTTTTTGTGGGGTAAGGGGAATCACTTGCACAAATGACACAAATGTTACAGACAAAATTTGAGATAATTATTTACCTGATGCTTTAAATTAATAAAACGGTCAGCACATTTCAATCCCAACACCTACACTGTCTGCAACACCATTGCATGGTGCCTGACCATTGAGACTAGTTTGTGGTCTGGGCACTCCTACAGGTCGCACCTTGCATCATGCATGCAGTAAGATCCAGACAGCCAGTGGGATATGGCCTGCTAGACTTGCAATAAGGCAGTTAACTGGTTGACCTCACTGCTGCAACACAATGCGGTATATAAGAATGAATGCAAATATACATTTTGAAAATTAATCGTTTATTGTAAGAAGGTAATGTAAGGCTTCAACGTGGAAAGAGTGTTGCTTTGTTTGTGCTGAAGTAGATCTCAGTTGAAATTTGAAGAAAAAAAAGACCTTTCAATGTGGAGATATTTTCCCCCATCGTACCGGTAATTGTTGGAAACGCTGAACTCGCTAGGCGAGTGCCCGAACCGCTAGAGTTCGCTCCCGCAAGAAGCGACGAGGGAAACTGCAGAATGTTGTTCTACGGGGATTTTTTTCAAATTTGTTGCCAAGATGAATGGCGAAATACGGAGGGAACAAAAATCAATTTCGAAGATGAGAATTCCAATAACTCACTTCAGAGGGGCTATTGGTTTTGTAATGGCACCAGTTACAACAACACTTGGCGCTAAGCGAGGGGAGTTGAGGTATTATGTCACCACGACGAGGCAACCGCAGCACACACAGCATAAAAAGAGGTCTGTCAAACGTGCAGGTTTCATTTCATTGTGGGAAATACCGAGTATTCGGACGAAAGGTTTATTTACACCCTCATCTTTACAAAGTCCGTATAATGGCAGACAGACAGACAGAGATTTCTACCCTTTCTTACCCATCGGACAGAGCTCGATTTGATTAGAAGGTTGGGCTCCGCTATCTTGTGATTTTCCCCGAGGGTTTTCTGCCGGGGAGACATTACCCGTGGCTCGAAAATATTTCCTTGGTCGAGGCTTGTTGGAAAATTCCCTTTTATTAATAAGGCAAAACAAAAATAGCGGCTCTTCAAAACACCGAATCTTTGGAAACCGACACTGGATGTGCTGCACTGTATCACGCGATATCGCGCTGATACATGCAGACGCCCGGATGTTTTACGCAAAGCTGGGCTGAGCTACGGTGTACAACCTCGCACGACGTCAACGTGTTGGCAAGTTGCTCGCGACGTGAATGGGGTCCTGCCACGACCAGCCAGGCATGGGCTGGGTTCGAAAGCGGTTGGTTGCCCGATGGCACCAGAGCAGTGTATAGTCGCCCAAACCATCCCTTGACACAGCTGGCCCGGCGCGTGCATGGAACGGAGAATGAACGAGAAACGGGGGGATTCGAAAGAACACTTTCACCAACCTATTCACTTCCAATAACCAAAAACATATCTTCAATTCAGTCCACTTACTTTATTTTTTCATCTGATTCATTATAAACTCATGCAGCCGAAGGATTTCATTTCAATTTAGACAATACAACCTTTACAGACACGTGCTTTTTAAACTCTCATACTGTGCAGACATTTAAGTCTGAAAAGATGCCATTAAATCGCCGGATTTCAATGCGGGTCTCTCAGCCAGACTTCTTGAATGATAGTGACTTTGGACCTAAGTGGTAGCGACTTGGCTCCCTCTTCCCAATCAGCCGTAGACGACATGTACAGTAATCTCTTCATTTCCTACGCTATAAAATCCCAATCCATACTTGTCATCGTACATTATACATCGCCCTGTGAAGTTATTCTAGGGCACTTTACCGTGGCCCAATAGACCAGCATAACGCTAGTAAATAAGTGAGTCATTTGAGTATCCAAACAGCAAATGTGTACAGATTAGAGAAAATTGTTTTAGGAATTAGCCAAAAGTGTTCACATTCTATAACCGCATGAAGCTTTATGAAAAACCGCGATATTCGAATATCTGTAGACAACAATGTGCTGTCAGAAGCTGTCAAAAAGTGACTAACCAACACACTGATAGTTGTATTGCTACAATGTGTAGATTTTGTAGATGAGGAGCTGCATTTAGAAGCTTAGCACCGGGTAAGGTTAGACCAAGTACGCATTCTGGTTGTATATCCACGGGATTTCTTTACCGTGCAAGGTTGTGATAAAGCCCCTTCTAAAATAGATGACTTGACGGCTCGCAATAGAGCCATCAGGGATCATAAATGGCATAATTAATGCGGATTAAGAACCAGAGCAAGCCTTGAAGTGGGCAAGGAAAAACGACTAACAAAATTGCCAATGGGAAGTCGAGAGCGCGTTGACACCGTGTGGTGCAATTAAGGCTTGCAGCAATTGAAATGTTGCAAGCAAACCTTGACAGAGGGACAGGAAACCAAGTTCCTTGGTTAGTTTGTGTCATGTTCCGTCCGTCGATCATTCTTCGGGCCCGTTTAAGAGCGGATGAATGGAGTGCGATGGAAGATAGGCGTGCTCGATTTGATGATGTATGAGTATTAGCGATATAAACAAATTGTCCGAGTTGACCTTCAAGTCTCCAAGCTGGTTAGCCTTTTGGATGCAACAATTACTGGATGGTGCGCGGCCGGACATAGAATAGACCAACATTGAACGTGGTGTACTACACAGCCAGCCTTTTATGATGCGAACAATTCTGACCACAAAAACAGGCTATACTCTTGTATTCACGAACCAGGTGAAAAACCAAACGAAAACTCAATCAGAATTGTTCGAAATTACAGAGATTATTTGTAGGAATTATGAAGTACAAATAACCAAAGTAAGGTTGAAATAAATGCACCTTCTTAAGTCATTATATAGGCTTCATTTGAAAGATGGTCCGTTCAATCTGACAACGATATAGCGTGGTACAATCCTGCCGAGGAGACCCGCCCACCGCGCTGCCTGGATGGCTGATAGTGTGCACGCAAGGTCGCATACAAAACCAAATTGTTTCAAATTATAAGAATGATTGATATCCCGTGAGAGCTTACTTGAAATGATTAGAGTGGAATGATTGAAAAGATGTTGGTTTAGACGGGTAATACCGATAGTTGCAGAAACCTGGATGATTGATGTTCTGGTTGGAACGTCTTCTCTTTCATCGTCTCATCCTAAACGCTTGCAATATTTCTCGCAGAAAAAGGCAAAACGGATTTGTGTTAAGGCTGGCACGCCTTATTCACAGCTTACTTGGGAAAGAAATCTCCTCTGAGAGATGAGAGAAAATTGCAATCTCGCAATATATCATTTTACACCGGATATTAGCTATCACTGATTAGATTCAAGACAAAAGACCACACAAGATTATTTTTTTCTTTCCACATAACGGAGACAGAAGTCTCCGGATTTTTTTTCCATACAAATTCCTGTATAACGTTTCACAACCATTGTGTTTTATATAATACATGGCCAACAACTGTATAATTTTAGTTTTATCACGTTTACCACATCATAATTGCACAATATTTTACACACAGGGTCATTGCTGGCCGAGCTTTGTGGACCATATAAACAGAAATCTAAAAATTTGACCTCCACAAATTTTGGTCAACGGTATTATCCCTTGCTTTTTAGTTGGCTTGAATACCTGAAAGTGAAATTCCATTTGCAGATAACATCTAAAAGCCCCGGCCGTAACTCTGTCACAAGACCAAACCACTCCATTCACGTGTACATAATGAAAAGTGTGCTAAATCTATAACTCCAGATAACTGCAATATCAATCCATTATGGTATCAAGTCTGCGATTTCTTGTCAAATAGCTAGAATCATTCAGGTCCAGGATTCTACAGAGCTAAATGGCCTATATAATACTGCTTGCGGTACCGGAAAGGGGCCGTCTCGTAGATAGAGGCAAAAGGGTGCAATTGATACGCAAGCGAGTGACTGGCCAAACTGAATGGTTAGGTGAAGACAAATATTAATAGGGGCATCCATAGGTTATTGTTTCCGTTCGAATTCTGGCTCGAATAGCATTGTGATCGCGTTGCCAAACGTGAGAAGAACACCTGCGAATGCAGGCGATCCCATAACGGGCAACCCGGCACCTTTAGCCGGGCCGCACGCCTCGCTAGGCCCAGGGGCTATATGCTGCAGCACTCGCTACGCCCGTTGTATAGTAGTTAGTACATGAAACTTGAAACCAAAGACACCCCAGTTTTTTCTGCCTATCTTTCCCCCTTACCGAGAGGGGTGTAGTCACACGACCAGCTAGTGCCCGCCTAGCGGCCACCAAAAAGACTTGGCACTAAATGCTCAAATAACGATAAAAAAATAAAGATCACAACCATCTCTTAAAATTGCCGTTTGGGGATCGTGGCATGGCTAAAAGCTATGGATTTGAGTCGTCCTTGGCTACTCAAGCAAGGATTGATTTGTTTGGCCTTGGTCTTGGAACGGTTTGCTGGAGTGATTTCAACTACATGCACAAAATGCTCCTGGTCAGCTTGGGCTGAATCGGATGATTCTCCGAAATGGTTAGAAGTGCACGATGTGCTTTGTATTGTAATGTGTTTCACACGAACACACGAAGGAGCCTTCACATACAGGTTTGACACAAAGGCAGCTCGAGAAATCTCATATAACTATGGATTCGTATGCAATGCTTTAGAATACAAAACATAGCTCTATCTGAAAACTTGCCTTTTAGTGACTACTCTTAAGACAATACCTTCATCAACTGCCAATCAAACTTCAATTGTGCTTGAAATACAAAAACAACTCAAGCCACAGAGCAAGATACGCATGTTAGAGTTAATGTAACCCAGTTTTGTTCGGTGTTTGTAACAGACATGACACCGACAAAGTTTTCTGGCAATAAAATATTTTCCCTTGGACAAAGAAAATGTTTCTGGAAAAATCTTTGTTCAGTGGACAGAATTAAACAGGTAACAACTGCCGGGTGTGACAGACAAACATTGTGCGCAGCTAGAAATTAGGAGTGATTTTGAAAAATAAAATGCTTGGCCCACTTTCAGATATATAAACTCCTGTTTCAAAGTTACTTATTACATGTGGATCCATAGAGAATAATTTACACATTTCCTCTGTATTTGTAAGTCAACACAAATGAAAAAGGTACAAAAAGAGAAAAAAAATGTGACCAGTGTAATTATTATCTAAGTCAACATCACAGGCGCTTAACAATACACTACAGATGAGACTCTCATTTTGGACACGGCATTACATAATAAATTCCACTACTGGTTGATGACTCCTTGCATGATAACGTGTGCATTCCGTGTGGACAAACATTTCTACAATATGTTCAACTACTGATTATAAAGATACGTTCACACCAAAGCTAATTTTAATCTAGTCAATCTTCTCGTTTTTTTCCCCCTCAATAATTGTTGAAAAGGCAGAATGCAGCGTTTTGACTTACACGGTTCAAACCAGCATGCTTCTCGACCGTCACAGGCAGCGGTCCCCCGGCAAGCGAGTCCACATTCAGCCCACATTCAGAAACCAAAACTACGAGTTTATTTGTCCAGATTTTTTAAAAATCGCCATACGGCGACAGTCACATTCATAGGGACTGGCTGAACCGCACTCGTTGAAGCACGTCCGATCTGTGCTAGGAGGTCCGACAAGCGCGCACAGACCGGTCTGGTGCGGACATTGCACGGATGCGTCTACCCTTGTCCCAGGCCCTCACCCCGCCGTCTCCACGCGTCCAAACACCCGCCACGTTCAGCTCCCTTACACGGTCGGGGCCAGTCTCGCGGCACGAGAATTGTTCACAGGAATTGACAACGGGGATCAAACTTGTATAAATAAGGCCGTGCCTCTTCGGAAATCGCTTCATGGATTGGCCTTCCACAAAAAATAACCACAGATGTATTAAGTCCGATTTTAATTTGGGTGTGCGGGTTTTTAGGAACATGTTTGTTTTTTAAAGCTTACCTGGTAAATTTCTGTCCCGGAGTTCGAATATAGTTTCAATATATATAGATATATTTTATATATATTTATATATAGTTTGAGATTGTCGATCAGCGCCAGTTGCATGCTGTTCCCGGTAAACCATTGCACTGCAGGCATTGTCTGTACTTTTCTAAGTCGAAGGAGGAAGGCACGGGAGCCGTGAACGCACTAGCCGCCCCTGCAGTGATGAAGGGTGAGAGCGCCGAGTGAAGGCTTGTCGGTGGCCGGAATGCTAGCAGGCTATTGACGGGCGAGTTCAGGCTGCTGCTACTGGTAATACTGGTGCTGCTCACACTCGACGTGTTCGTGCTCGCACCGTTCCCGATCAGGCTCTCGATGCTGAAGCCCGACCTGACAGGGGCGGCCGTGGTGCCCGCAGACATCAGGCTACTCAGCGCTTGGCTGTGCAGGCTGTGCGCCGCCGAGGTGGTGAGAGATAGAGGCACGGGGGGAGGGAGAGGCGAGACATAATGATACGGCAACATGGCGTGTGGATGGCCGTAACTTATGTGATGTCCGTACGGACTACCGGCCAGGAATGCCGAGTGTTCCCGTAGACTGATCCCCAGGTCAGGCTGGTGCCGCTTGTAGCGTTTTCTCCTCCGTAGGAATGACCCGTTGTCGAACATGTCCTCGCTGGCTGGATCCAGCGTCCAGTAATTGCCTTTGCCCGGATTGCCCGGCTCACGTGGAATTTTGATGAAGCAGTCATTGAGAGACAGATTGTGTCGTATGCTATTCTGCCAAATGGGGAATTTCTCGCGGTAATAGGGGAATCGATTCATGATAAATTCACAAATACCGCTCAGTGTTAGTCTCTTTTGGGGCGACTGGAGAATGGCCATGGTTATCAGGGCAATGTACGAGTACGGCGGTTTGACTGTGCTCGACTTGGCCTTTTTACCGTCACTTGAGGCGTCTGCATCGGTCTGCTTGTCCGATACCAGTTCGATGTCATCGGTGTCCTTACTGTGCAGATCTGCCTCGTCCTTCTCCACGGAGTCGACCATCTCACTGTCCGAGAACTGCTCCATCTGCACCATGTCCTTGCCATGACGAGACGGGGTCGGCGGCGGATCTTTCCGGCAGTAGAACCCGCCGGTGCCCGGTCCGCCGATGACGATCCCCGTCTCGTGTTGCTGCTGCTGCTGCTGCTGTTGCTGTTGTTGCTGCTGTTGCTGCTGCTGTTGTTGGGTCGGAGCGCTCACCTTTGACTCCTCCATGGCATTAGCGGAGCTTACGGTCATGTCTAAGCTGGTCGGATGCCACGCTAGCCCCGTCGTTTTGAGGTGTTGTGACTCGGTGCCCGCCGGTGCGTAATGGCTCCCCGGCCACCTGATGTCTGGGCCGTCCGTCGTTTGACAGAGAGTTGCCCAGCTCTACACAGTCAGTGCGTCACACTCAAATGCCTCTCACACTGGCAGGGCAGGAGAAAACCGCTGTGGAATTAGGTTATCCCCACACACGCCTGCCTTTCACAGTTGAGGTCGCTGTGATGTCGTTAACGCTGCCCCGCTCAACTGCAACTCGTGTGCGCTTCAATTCAGTGCAAACATTCGTAGAATGTGGGGCCGGAGCATCGGCGGCTTGGACTACTTGTGTTCGCTGGCGGACAGACGGCTGGCTCGCTAACCATGAACTCGCCTCAACTGCAGACACGCGTGGATTTGTTTTTAGTCCGGCCAAAGAAAGAAGTTGAGCCTTTTAGAAGTTTAGTTTGCCCACCTTGGTGATGGGCAGTTCGACTGACAATCGCCCTACAACGCCGTTGTCTTCTTTATCTATAGTAGCCGAGACACTTGTACAGTTTCGCACCACGTGACTTCCCAATATTGTCATTTGTCGGCTGGTCGTCGACCATTTGCATATCAATGAAGTTTGCTCAACACTTGTGTACGCCTATCTCTGATAATTAGGCAATCTTGATGCATCAAACAATGTGACGTTAGTCCGGCGGTGACGTCCACTCACAAGACGCAGACTCCCTTCTCCACCAACCTCATTCCGACCCTGGACGATTAAGGCAAGAACCGTCCAAGATTTCACCGCAAAACAGAGGAAAAATTAAACGCAGGCAGCCAATCCAGATCACGCACTCGCTTGCGCTCCCTGCCCAGTGCTGAATTGCGGTGAGTCCAGTTACAGAAACCAATATATACATTCACACCGCGTGTTGGTACAGCCGGATCATTATCCGCGAAAACTTTACGGTGATATTGAAGAGCGCCCTCGTTTGGTCAGACTGGGTGAGTTGCGCAGCGTGGTCTGATTGGTCTGTTTTCTCGACGGGCTGCCAGGGTATAGACATCACTGCTTCGAAACCACGCCCACGTCCACCCCCCCCCCCTCCTCCTCCTCCTCCTCCTCCTCCTCCTCCGCTCTGCTGGGGATGTGCGCCGTAACGTTCCCTTTTTCAACGCTACAAAATCTTGCCGCTTAATCTTCGGGCTGAGGAAAAGAATGGAAGATCGCTTACAATTATTCTTTAAGATCTGTAAGACTCAAAGTTTCTCAAACACTAAACTTGAATAAACTTGAAAGCTTTGATGCGTTGATTGATGAAATGCGATTATTTTAGCATTTAATTGTTTGTGGTAGGTCTTTCTACACAGAATTTGGCACAGAGAATTGGCTTACCCTGTACAAAATGAAGGATTGTATTACACCTGCTGTATTGCATGAACAGGGCCTGGATCTCCGTGGAAGATGGTGAGCCAGAATACATTGATTTTGACGTGTGTGAATCGCAGTAATGGGGCAGTTCTTGAAATTCATATATGTTTGCATCTTGCGAACAATTGCTGTTTACATGTTTCCTTGCTAAACATAGAGAAGGAATCTGAGGATTCGTAATGGATTTTGTCATTTTTAAAATCGCATTACAGTCGTTACTCTGAAGATAATACACGACGAAGATAAAAGACCTTGCTCCGGGGGAAATGGGGGAGAACAGTTGAAGACCCATCAAAAGAGATATGTAAAAAGGATAATAGGGGATGGTAAGGATGAAGACTGTGTTTTGATATATGGCTTATGAAGGCGGGTTCATACAATACCATTTTGGAGCTTACAAAATTATCACATGCACTTCGCCGATCATTCCAGGAAACTAGGTCTCGGGCCTGTATCAAACAAAATTAAGTAGAAACTACTTTTAAACTTATGAAAAATCTTAAAAACCAAATTCAACATAGGTCTATTTTAGATTTTATTTCGTTCAATGCATTGGTTTATATTTTTGTCGCATTGTGGAAAAGAAGGAATCAAACTATTAAGCCTATATTAACCTTTTAAAAGCTATAAAAAGGGCAAACAAGTAAACTTTCAAACATGCGAAAATGTTAACCACAAATAACTCATTATCTTTCAATGCGGTGTGCCCTGTTAAGAACGAATACAAATCGTTTACATGCTCCCTATATGCTAGAAATTCACAGACTGCTCTGTAAAAACATGGTTGTTGCCTATTCCAATGCATTGTGGCGGGTGCATTTTCGTCCTTCAAGTTTCAGTACTCGACAATGTAAGGGTTCAGTCTATTCTAGTCTTGAACTGCTGCCATGCCCTATGTGGTGCCGCAAAATCCCCTATAAAGATTGAAGGGGTTTCTCTGGTGAGATAATATCAGGGAAAACAAGATGGCATAGAACAACGACGAAAATATCCAGGGCATGTCAGCGGTCGAAACACTAGGAATTAGATGCATGCAGGCCATCTCATAGACACGACTGCTTGTAAGAAACCATTCAAATGGTTTTCTGTCCAACTGAACTGAATCAAGGCGAAAGAACACATTGGCTTATGCTTATAATCTGTAGATAAAACTGTACACTAAAACCGCACTTATGAAACATATATAATAAGACTTGTCGGAGAATTGTTTAGAAATAAGATGATAGTGTCGAATTTCGCAGGTTCATTTGTGTATTTCGCACACAGGTCTCCGCCCAAACCAAATGTCAAATTCAAATGTGTTGATTACGTGGGGTTGTTCCAATTGATGCTATAATTATTTGGTTTCCTCATCAGACCGTTTGTCCATCTTCATGAAGGAAAATGTGTCATGTTCGACGTGTAAGGCGATTTGGGCCATTGCTTGTAAAATTGGCAAAGAAACGAATGCGCCAAAGGTTGAGCCGTATATACTGGTAGGCCCTATATAGTATAAGAAGCATTCGCTTGTAAAAAAAAACATTCGTGAAATCTGGGTGTTAAAGTGGCCCTAGATGGTGTAAGTGTACACGATTTGTCAACTTTGTTTTCTTTTCAGAAAAATTAATGAGTCTGAACAAAACCCTAATGTACAAGTGTTAAGTTATGTCGATGTTGTTGTTGTTTTTTGTTCCTACTGAAACCTGTTCAAATTATTAAGACAAAAAAGAACAGGTGGGGTGTTGCTTTCAATGGGAAAGACAGTGCAGTTCCTTGATGGATTTTGATAGGGGACATGGAGTACATTCTGCATGTTACTTACCTATTCCCTCTCTGGGTCATCACGGCATCACCACGGCAATTGCAACTCAGATATAGAGCCAGAGACTTGTCCTTTTCTTTATTCCAGTCTTGATGCAGCGCGACCGCATTGGGACGGCCACAGCGGCACCCGGATAGGACGGGCTTGCAATCAAGTATTCAGACCGTAAGCATTGTGCCGGTAGGAGTATCGGAGAGCCCGGGCCAAGCCCAGGATAGGTTCGATCATTAAAACCCTCCAAATCCCCAGCAAGAGGCGGGCCAAAGAAAACACGACAAGACCGCTGCGGTCGAGTCCCCCTCTGCCCTTGCCCCTGCCCCTGCCTCTGCCTCTGCCTCTGCCTCTGCCTCTGCCTCTGCCCCTGCCTCTGCCCCTGCCTCTGCCTCTGCCTCTGCCTCTGCCTCTGCCTCTGCCTCTGCCTCTGCCTCTGCCTCTGCCTCTGCCTCTGCCTCTGCCTCTGCCTCTGCCTCTGCCTCTGCCCCTACCCCTGCCTCTGCCTCTGCCTCTGCCTCTGCCTCTGCCTCTGCCTCTGCCTCTGCCTCTGCCTCTGCCTCTGCCTCTGCCTCTGCCTCTGCCTCTGCCTCTGCCTCTGCCTCTGCCTCTGCCTCTGCCTCTGCCCCTACCCCTGCCTCTGCCTCTGCCTCTGCCTCTGCCTCTGCCTCTGCCTCTGCCCCTACCCCTGCCTCTGCCTCTGCCTCTGCCTCTGCCTCTGCCCCTACCCCTGCCTCTGCCTCTGCCTCTGCCTCTGCCTCTGCCTCTGCCCCTACCCCTGCCTCTGCCTCTGCCTCTGCCTCTGCCTCTGCCTCTGCCTCTGCCTCTGCCTCTGCCTCTGCCTCTGCCTCTGCCTCTGCCTCTGCCTCTGCCTCTGCCTCTGCCCCTACCCCTGCCTCTGCCTCTGCCTCTGCCTCTGCCTCTGCCTCTGCCTCTGCCTCTGCCTCTGCCTCTGCCTCTGCCTCTGCCTCTGCCTCTGCCACTGCCTCTGCTCCTGTCTCTGCCTCTGCCTCTGCCTCTGCCTCTGCCTATGCCTCTGCCTCTGCCTCTGCCTCTGCCTCTGCCTCTGCCTCTGCCTCTGCCTCTGCCTCTGCCTCTGCCTCTGCCTCTGCCTCTGCCTCTGCCACTGCCTCTGCCTCTGCCTCTGCCTCTGCCTCTGCCTCTGCCTCCGCCCAAGCCTCTGCCTCTGCCCCTGCCTCTGCCTCCGCCCCTGCCTCTGCCTCTGCCTCTGCCTCTGCCTCTGCCTCTGCCTCTGCCTCTGCCTCTGTCTCTGCCTCTGCCTCTGCCTCTGCCTCTGCCTCCGCCCAAGCCTCTGCCTCTGCCCCTGCCTCTGCCTCTGCCCCTGCCTCTGCCTCTGCCTCTGCCTCTGCCTCTGCCTCTGCCTCTGCCTCTGCCTCTGCCTCTGCCTCTGCCTCTGCCTCTGCCTCTGCCTCTGCCTCTGCCCAAGCCTCTGCCTCTGCCCCTGCCTCTGCCTCTGCCCCTGCCTCTGCCTCTGCCTCTGTCTCTGCCTCTGTCTCTGCCTCTGCCTCTGTCTCTGCCTCTGCCTCTGTCTCTGCCTCTGCCTCTGCCTCTGCCTGCCTGCCTGCCTGCTTCTCCCTGGTCTTCTCCCAGGCTTGCTCGCACTTGCCACGCAACCCTGGGGCGGACCCTTCCGTCTGCCGTGGTTGGGGAACGACCACGAATATTTAATTCCATTTTCGGGACAAAGTTTGGCTCAAAGTTTTTTTGTATTACTCAAAGGCAAGTGTGGACATGTGGATTTCTGATAGTGTAAACTACGTACCCACTGATAAAGTCATCAATGAAATTAAAATCGTAGACACAAGGCAATTGAGTGAAAAAACATTATCTAAATGATGGAGTAGGGAAAATGCAAATCTTATTAAAATGACTAAGGTTGTTTTGACTGGTAACTGTGACATTTGGAGGGCGCGTTTCTTTGGGAATAGACTAATGTACTCACTATTGAACAGAGTATGGGTTTATATTCTTGTATAATGATTGTCATGTATGCCATTAATGAACGTTACACGCTGTGACATTGGGCTACCATCCCCGAATACAGAATATGGAAATAATTGCCGGTAAAGAATATTTACCAACGGGCCAAGAAGGTCCTTATCAGTTTTGCGCAAACGATATGACAGGGTGTACGATGAACACTCATTAATGATATCATGGAATCGCTAGTCCCAATTAATATCATTTATGCTGAATTATGATAAGGAAGTTTATCGTTATATATAAAGTGCACCGCTGAGGGCGCTAGAGCAAATCAATGCAGTTGTCATTCACGTCATCTTTCAGGCCGAGCGCGGTAAGTTACGCTTAAATTTCACCTCTCCTAAAAAACCTCTTACAAACCAAAACAAAAACGAACACGAAAGCAAAACATGAACACATAATTATACTGCTGTTTAAACTGCCAATTAAAATAGCAATAGCAAGTGATGTCTCTTTCAGTTTTGGGTAATTTTGAATGCACTCTTTGATGGCAAGCAGATGAATTTCTCCTCTGTATTGTTAATTTCCTCTTGGTGTTCAGATACGAGATGACTCATGTAGATAAAATCAAATCAGATGACTGTTCTTTGTCTTTGCGAAAATAACAAGTCGCACCAGCGGCATCTTTATTAGGGACGTTCACGAGCCGGAACCGAATCCAAACATCTCCCCTTGGTCGCGTAAATTGCTTATACACGGCGGGAAAACAGCCCAGGGTGGCCCAGTAAGCCGCTAACATTTTCATAAGGCCGCCCCGACTCGTGCGCTAGGAGGGCCCGGCCTAGCGCTCCCCCTTACCCGCCTAATCCGGGGCGCGCTGTCCGCTCGGCTGACCGTGCCGCGGCCCGCGTTGGACGGGACGGTAGCGGCACTCGATGGGACTCGACGGGGATTAGCGCCCAGCACGGGCACCGCGCAAGGCCCGCTCTTGGTGGCGGGACCCAGAGGCCTGCCCCACGGTTCAACTCAAGCCTTCATAACACGAAGACACGGATTCACGTCTTGTTTATCCACTTTGCTATGATCTCTTTCTTGAATCTCTGCCTATTTGTTTTCCACCTCTCTCCATAATTTACCATCCCAGTACAATTAGTTGTGCTGCTATCCAAACTTTGCAGTATTTTTTCTGAGAATTATATGAATAAAAGCGGTGTTTGGACCCCTCGGGAGTTATGAGGGTGTGTGAGGGTGTTCATCTTATTATTGTATACCTTACCATCACCATTTTGAATTGGTGTTATTGAATGTATAGTCATTAACAATTTACGCTTCTTTGTGGCCTAATCCAGCGATGGTAATCACTTGCAAATGGCGGCCGTCTCTAAAGGGCGTACAAACATCCCTGAGCTATAACAATGTTATCGCATTGCCGTTTCTGGTTTACCGCTGGCCTCAAAGCCTGATTGTGTCCTCCCCTTTCCTCCCTCGACATTCATATTCGAGACACAGGCAGTGGTTGAATCCGCCCATTTCAAATAGCAGAAGGGACCATCGTTGTGTCTTTGATCATTCCTTTGGGCGTAAGACAAAATAAAGCCATTTGGTGGGGCAGAGTGTGTGGCAAGATCGCAATGATTTTGAAAATGCATCCCAGGGTGATTTCACCAAACCTTTAATACGATGCACCGTAACTCACTCAGCAGCCCATATAGGCCTATGTGCACCCTTCATCGTTTTGCTATTGGGCGAAAGTAAGAATGAGTTTGTTGAAATTGACCACAGGTAAGTTTTAAAGAATACTGTAGCCTGTAGGTAAACATTATAAGGCGACGAATCATGGGAGCAATGGGCTCATCTCATGTGTATGGTTTCATTGGATCATATCAGCTGCATTATATGCGGTATTTGTGAAGTAAACTCCAAGTTAAAACCCAATCCAAAAATATTCACTCTGAGTGCGGTGATGAATATGGAAGACACGAATGGGCCAGTTGATTCGTTAAAATGTTGCCTCTGGGTAAAAAGCGAAGACAATTAACCACGTCTTGCTATACCGGTACTCACCCAACCGAGGATCTAATTTGAGTCAGGAACTGATAATATTTGCAGCTCAGAAGGGGCCATTTTTTACCGGGTAGAAACAGATACAAGTTGTTCGCGTTTCTCACTTAAAGGCCCTATACAATATTGGTAAAGGTCAAAAGATAGCCACAGTTTGTATGTTAAATCGTTAAACATTCCAAAAAAGAAATCCTGCGAAGGTTTTAGCTCAAACAGTAATCTGGGAAAATAGAAAAGGACAAACAACCGTCACGGTTTTTGCACCGTTCTATAGTGTAAGAAATAGTTTATTACTCGCGAGTTAGTTTATTATTCGCGAGTAATATGTCTATGTTTGAGTGAAGATTTCTCGAGAAGTACAGCATCCCAGACCGTAAGATTTCAACATGAGGATTCTATCATGACCATCTACAAACTGTGCGAATTAAAAGAAAATCTGTGGACATCGATGTTTTCTGATCTTCCCAATGTTGTATTGAAAATTGTTTAGTAGAGAGAAGACGCAAAGATGCAAATCACTCTTGGAATGTGAGTCATGCAAACCAGGTTCGACTGTCAAGTTAGACAACGGGTGGTAATTCGCTGAGTTTTAGCTTGAGCTAATGGCGAATGTTAAAAAAAGGTCCATGCGTGTGCTGATAGCTTGGACGTGGGCCCACAAATCCACCCTAATTCTTCATTCCTGATATATCTTCATGCCCTTCATATGCATGATTAGGGCAGCTATACAGTTATACAGCAAACTTGTTACCGAGCTATAACTTATAGCAGATACTAAACACAGGTAGATGCGATAAGAGTTTAGATGGAGGTGTGTTTTCATTCTTGTGTGCATAAAGAATAAACTTCAATGAATTCCAATCGAATATGGTCAGTTATAAGAACAGTCTTTGGCTTTGCTACAGCTTACTCCAGCCTGCTAGCCTTGAGCATGAGCAAGGACCACACCCCCTGCCACTGTCCTGTCCAGTTTTCTCCCTTACGTGCAAGTAATACATTGATCCGTTGCTCGGTTAGATCATTAACTTTGAGTCTAGTCCTCTCCTGGGAGCGAGGCAATAAACCATCTCCAATGTCGACCACAGAGAGTTCCATCATATCGCATGAGGAGAGCACATTACACGCCATGATTTGGCCAGACTAACGAGATTCGGAAAAAAACTTCCAGCACAGCAAAGTTTGAAGTGGCCCAAAGTCGTCTAAATCGCCAATACTCTGGCCCGATTTAGGCTCATTTTCTTTTTAATCCCACCCTTCGGTGTCCTGCCGATTGCGGAAATATTTTCTTTGATTTGGGTTGAGATGGATGCATTTCAATATATGGCGGTGTGTAATGCGTGTGGGCAATGGGGGCGATCAACCCCTGCCGTGCAGCTTATTGTTGGGCAGGGAAATTGAATGTAATCGAGCTTGAGGGAGAGAAAGCAAGCAAGTAGGCTGGCCTACCCCCGACCCTTACAATCCATAGGCCACGTCTCCTGATTTGATGATTGGCTGGAGATATTCCGAACTGGGGGTAAATGGGGGTAGGGCTGGTGGTTGACTCGGCTTGAGCGGATAATATTGCCAGCGCTGACAGACCCTATCAAGGGGAATTAGTTCCTCAGACAATTAATCGAATCCCCAATCCCCCTTTAAATAAAATCTCCAGATTACAGATTCCAATGTCATTTATTTTCATCATTTGTTGGACGAACCAAGAGATTAAGTCAGAGGAAATTGAACTAGTCCTAAACTTGAGGTAGAGTTTGAGAGTTTCAAAGAACCAATCAGATCGTTCCAATTCCGAGCGAGCCAAGTAACTTCATCGTTTTCTCGACACTGCCGGCCTTCGTAGATCGCTGACCCTTGCTGCTAATGTCATTTTATCGGAGGACATCCCCACAAAACTGCATGCTAGGCACAAATGTTTGACCTGACAGCAGCCCATGCCAACTCATTTGATTTGAGTGCGCTATATTCAAAACGATTGGACAAAGAGGTAGACGGTTGTCCAATGAAAGAGTCTATCAGTAACTGCCTACTTGACCAATTTCCAATCAGTGTGTGATAGAAGATAGAGGGAATGGCCGGTCGCTCCCTATAAGGCACGTATTGCAGGCATTTGGCGGCAGTGTCTCAATTCTGTATATGGCTGTGAGGCAAAAGGAGACATTCGAATAGCACCATCCAATTGCATTGCTCAGGGTAATCTTGCCAAACTACACCAGCAACGATTGAGAAGAAGCCTCCCGATGACAACTGTCCAACAAAGATCACAGAGTAGGAAATTCATTTGGCCGTTTGGCAGGCTGCTATAATCGAAGAAGAGAAACTACGGGAAAACTTGAGGTTTCTAGGGGAATGATGCAAGAACCGAGTGAGAAAAGTAGTTTAACGTGGCTACTTGCCTGATTATAATGACTACAATTTCAAGCAAGAAAAGATTTAGGCTTGAAATTGATAGGCCTATTAGATTCATTCACTGGCCGTGTAAATAGCCAAAGAACATTGTTATCAGCAATTGGGTTACTCATGATTACTAAATATAAATAACAAACACAAGGTACACTCAGGGATGTAGATCTATCTCACCAACCTTAATTCCGTCTCTATCCTGAATTAAAGCCCTACACAACATTGGTAAGATCGAAAAATAAAAAGATTTACATGAAACATACAGTTTGAAGATGGTTATAGTAGAAACTTCGCACTGAAATATGTGTAAAATGCTGTATTTGTTTTAGAAAACAGTAAAGAAATTATTTACGTTTCACCCGAGATCTAAATTATTGTTGGGGAACAATACGTTGAATGCTGCATTTTCGCGCAACAAATGAAGCGGTTTTCTCGAGACTCGGTTGGTGGATTGAGCTGAAATTTTCACAGGTGTGCTATTTCATGCATATGTTGGATCAGACAACGTATGTATGCTATTCTTTGACCTCCACTAATGTTGTGTTGTTCCTTTAAGATAGAAAGGGTAACATAGGCCCTCCGGGAAATATTGCTCTATTTCAGATAATCTCAATTTCTCTTTGTTGACGACTTACTTGAAATTACTTATACGGGATCACATTGAACACACGCCTTGTACATCTTTATTCATGGGTGTCTCAGATTCACCATACACCTTGTGGAGATGCAGCCACTGCCTGTGTTTAATATCTACCTGCTTATTTTTCTTCCCTTTAGCCGTTTTGTAATCTTTTCCTCTCGGATGCAAACGGTACAGAAAAATCAATGGAAAGCAGAATCGCTGTGAATGAATTTTGCCTAACGCAACAATCTCGAAAAACAGCGTTTCTTATTTTAGCAAGGAAAAAAACAATTCTATGGAAAGTTGACGTAAAAATCTATAATGCGCTCTGCCATGAAAATGGCCCGCGGGGAATGCTTTGCCAGTATGAAGTGGGAGTAAATCGCCTTCCCTTCCCCCTACCTCTATTTAAGAATGATTGTTTTTAAAGCAACGGCCAGAAGATACCAAGGGTCACTGCAGACCACTTACTCATATACTGTGATTCAATGCTGATAATTTTCAGTGTGTTCAAAATGATATTATGTGCACAGTTGCCAGATAGCTGAAGGGTTGGTTTGGGGCCGTGGTGAGACTGTACAGCAGATGGGTGTGATCAGACGGAAGTAATGCACATTCAAAGATGATGTCATGTTGTGTCGTGCTTGTACACTGTCTGGTCTGACCATCCGTCCGCCTATCTAAGGCACACTCGGTTGCACGGGTGGTGTATTGCATGCTATGCGCAGTGCGCTGAATTTTAACATTCAAATTGAGAGGCTTACTATATCTCATAATATTTCATGTACAATTCAAGCGACACTATAAAGGCCTATGTAACAAAAGGAACATACGCCGAATGTTCCTTCTGCCATTCTAGTTTTTATTTAGAGGGCGTGACGTTTCGATCCAAGCAGGACATAGGCCTACTCGTCAAGTACCCAAAAACCAAGACCATTCAGAAAAGCATTCATTGATCGAAACGTCATGTAGGTTGGATGTCGTTCAGATTTGCATTTTGGTCAATTATATCAGTTCGGTAAGCAGTTTGCAACATGTTTGTATCAAATAAGACAATTTTAAATCTGATGTTCGGATCCCATAGCAGGACCTCCTGGATAGGTTCTGCAATCCCGCATGCAAGATTTTGTGTAGCCTTTATATTTGCAATGTTCTTGTGGAGCTAAATTTAGCGATGAAAGAATGAAGGAAATCTAGAACTCAAAGGACACATAAAGGAGGTCTTCATTTCGAGCACCGGCTGATTATGGTCTATACATCCACGTGGCGTTTTCTTTCACACGAGCACAATGTTCCACGAGTAGAAGGCCACAAATAAAATTACCTCAGTGGGCTACTGCCAAGGGTGTATAGCCTGCACCGCCGCTCTATATGCACTGGCCTGGGGAAACTGGCAAGACAGGTAATTTTGCCTGAATCGGCGTGCAATTGTTACAAGAGAGACAGGCGAGATTCACGCGGGCATCTTGTGAAGGAGCGCCAGTGCTTTACTTTCTCTGGCATGGGTGGGTTGCTAGAGAGCGCAGAGGCTATAGCTGCTCACTGTTTTCATTCTAGGGGGCGGGTATACGAACGAGATCAACTGCTCAAGGGCTTTTACTTTCCATGGCCAGTGTCCTTCCTATAACTTCCATAATACATTCACCCCAATTCCATCCCTGCCAATCATTGCCAATCCAAGACACACACATGCACACCTTTATGTGTGATAGGCTTTTATACAGACTGACTTACTCATTTCCGTCATTTTTGCGATTTTGCGAAGCTGATAATTTCACCGGTACTTTTTGTCTGAATATTCATTCCGAATTGATAGCGGGTCGTATCTTTTTTCATTTTGTTCAGTCATTTACGTGTAAGACAAAATAGATGAATAATTTATCAGGAGTGATGTGATGTATCACACACTTATCGTGCAAGGTACATTGAATGGAATATAATGATGTATACGGTAACCTTCCTTATTCAACAACCCAAGAATATTTACATTAACTACCTTCTCTTTAGATTTGTTTACCGTCTTTAGCATCACTAACTTCATCGTGTTTTCCAAAAAACAGGTTTCCGTGAAAGGCTAGATGCCATGTGGTGTTGGAACCCCAGCTACTCTCAGAAGCCACAGAAGGCGGTTGGGAAACCAACAAGGATCCATGGTGCCGACGATGGAGTCCGACTTCAAATGAAGACGGGGAGAGAACACATGCAGATGGGTTAATCAACGTAAAGGCATTGGAATAAGTATAAAAACAAATTATACTGTAGACGACTGAGACTGAGGTGGATTCAAATTCGATTGTGTGCTGAATTAGCTTGAACAAAGTTCCCTCCAACGAACTTCTACAGCCTTCTATATAGACGCTCTTCTATATACTAGACACAATGCACAATACCGTTAACCAATTCTATCTAGTATTCATTTCAAGCGGCCTGCTGTTTCCATCATGACAGGCTCTTTCTCAAAAAGCGCTAATATTCTGCCCTGTTAGGATCGAAGAATCGGGTGAACAGAAGTTTGTACTTTTGGGGGGAAGGCGGTACAGGTAATTCATGTTTAATTTGTATTACAAAAATTTGCTTTTTTGTTCTTGGTATTGTATTCCTTTCTGTGAGTGCTTCGTGTTGTTTCCTTATATCGGTCTTTGTATACTGACCACGATGTGTGTGGTTGTTTATAGATTATGTATAGGCCTACAGGCCTATATAGGTTACTATGGCTTGCCATATCTGTCCTTGCCTTTCCTGTTCTCATTACTTCGAATCTGTAATACATGTAAAACAAGTAAAGGGCATTGCTCCTATTGCTATGAATCTATTACCGTGCGTGGTTCATGTATAGTCATGGTTATCCCTCTGTGGGCCTGCAGGCATAATGTGAAGCCATATTTGGTTTCTTTCTCATTTAGGAAAGCTGGGTCTCCCCTCCTAGCAGTCACCTTGGATGGTTGTGCGCTTATAACTTGTTCAGGAGCGTAGCTTGGTTGCCCAAGGTACAGTGTTTATATTTACATGCAGGTATGTTTCATGATGAGAACAAATGAACAGTAATTATTTAGTATTATTATTAAACCTATTTTTATGTGTATTCATAAAACAATGACTACTACTTTTATCATGTGCGCATCCCGTATAGGACTTGCATAACGAGCAAAATAAGTTATTTGCTTAGAGTGTACTCATCAAACGTACAACAACGTTAACTACTTGGATGGTCGGTCAAGTCGGAGATTAAAGGGGCTGATTGAGATAACGCAGACGACTGGACAACAGCCATGTGTTGACCAAGTACAAAGACCAACACTTTGGGCGTGCTCTTTAACTGACCGACAGGTACTCTTGGATGAGGCACAAAAGTGCAGTCACCCGAAAGCAACCAATCCTGATGTGGGTGTATGGTGCATAGGCCCATCATGGGATGCACGCCCTCCACTCGCATATGCACAAACGTCAAAGGAGTCATTCTGTCTGAACAAAAGACTTGGATAGCACCACTCCGAACCACCAACGGAAGAAGCCAGCTAGACTCCAGCTAGACCCCAGGCAACTTGTATGCAGAAGTACATCAAGGACGATCTCCACAGACAGCCAATGAGGGCGCTATATATTCGTATAAAGAAACATTTAAGATTACCCAAGATCCCGGATCTTCTAATCTTTTCTCAAATGTCTTCTCTTTTCATTGCTATATAGGAGTGAAATATATTGTGTTGTCCTCAAAAGGGTTTTTGCGTGTATTGATGTGACTAGTTGTTAGTCAGGGAAGTCATGCAGCACAGAGTAATGAGACTATGGATGGAGCATGGATGGAGTCAGCCCGATGAGTCCATGCCAATCAACCCGCAGTTGGCTCGCTCTCAACTGCATCTGGGCCCCAAAAGTAAACATGTACTCACCCAATTGAGGAGAGGTGTAAAGCCCTCCGGCTAATGATGGCAGCTGCATTGGCCACACGCTTAGTAGATGACACGCTGATAATCCCGTCGGCGTAATTGCCATCATTAGCCGCATTGTCCGAAGCACAACTGGCCAACACTACAGCCGTTTAAACTGTTGACAATGTGGCCGACTAGTAACAGTAGCTGTCCACTTGGCTTGGATTACCGTCCTATTGTTAGCGGTTAGGGGGACCCACCCGACTCTCCCTTGATCCAGTTATTGAAAATTGGGCCGTAAATGCCGCTCAAGTGCGTAAGTATTGCCAAGCATTGGGGGATGATTTGGCAAGGGAAGAGGGGATGTAGCCTTCCAAGACCATGACTTGAGCCTTTACAGAAGTTGCTCAAGAGGGGGTTTATACGCAGCGGGGGAAAGGGCCCGGGGTTAGAACGGGCACAATGTTGCAGCAACTGGAATTCCAAAAGAGGAGAGTAGGAGAAAGATTCTTCGATGGGGGGAAGAAGATACCGAGGAAGGACAAGGGATGAAGAAGTGGGGATGGGCTTGTGAATGGATGTCTATGGAATGGAATGAGGAGGCAGCGGATAATGGCCGAGTATGGAGCTAGCTCCTATAGTCCATGCAGGTGGCTAAAGTATGTTAAGTGATTGCCAGGACCCCCCCCCCCCCCATAGTAGTAAGCCTCCTGCAATCACAATGAGTCTCTTCTTCTTCCACATCCGTTTATAATGCCGCGCTGAAAGATGGATGGGTTTTCCCTTGTTCCACGTGTTAAGAATTATTCAGCGATTCCCCAAACATCCATCCTCTAAGGACACGCACGACCAAGCGATTCATCCTATCGCTGAAAAACAACACTTGTTTAAATGTTATATCAAGCGCCGCATCCATATTCGAATGTGCATTTCGAGATAAACATCTCATGCACATGCACAGACATTTGCATGAGGCTTCCCTGAACAGAGACGGAATACTGCCTGGGTTGGTTCCTATAGATACTGGCTCAACAATCTGGGATACATACGATCTTCTGCTCCGCTGCCCCTCGGAAAAATTAAAAATTCAAGTAAACGCTGTCCGTCCGACACTAGAGTCCATCAGTTAACTCCAATTGAAACTAAATAATGCACGGGGCCGGTGTGATGGGAGCTTTGTGGGAGTGTCTTGGCTGTCCAGCCGTTAGCATGAGGACTGATTGCCTGCTCGCGCTGCCATGATCCCAACCGCACACCCCATTTATTTTTCAATTAATAATCTTTGCGTCGTATTTATGCGGGGATTTACGGGAGGCGACGAGAGTGTCAGCTTGATCCCTACCCAGGAAGGGGGAGCATGCTTCCTTCCATCAATGTTGACTCTTGGCACGGGTTGGGTGTCTCTGCCATGATGTCCATAGGCTCAAAGGTTTCAAAGTACAAATAATTCAGTTGTTTTTTAAATAACTATCAGAAAGAAAGGGGCACTGTGATAAAGAATTATCCATGGAAAGTAAATTTCAGAAAATACGACAGTGCAAACAAAATAGGCCTAGGCCTATATAAATCGTTTAGCAAACATTTGGAGGGCCTGGCGTTTCGATTCTAGCAGGACCTTTCTCAAAGGCACTCTGCCTTGAAAAAGGTCCAGCTATGATCGAAACGTCAGGCCCTCCTAATTTTTGATATTTTGGCCATTTTAGCCGGTAAGCAGTTGGCATGTTTTTGCGTAGGGCCTAGGTCCTATTACTCTGCATGTGGTGGAATAGTTTAGGACCTCCAGGCTCGATTAGACTGGTGTAAAAAACGGTCCTGGCTACCAGTGCTGGTCATTTAGGGCAGTGGGCAGTTTATATCCAGATAATAAGACAGTTATACATTGGACATATCATAAGGAACTGGAAATAATAATATATGAGGATGTTGGACAAGCCAAGCCGGTTTTTTTTATACCAGGTCTTCCCTTTTCTGTACTGTGACACCGTAGGCCTATCCTACATGTTTCATGAACCTGTTTCCGCTTTCTTTGAGAAAGTTGTTATACATGTAGTATTTATTGAAGGATCTATCTGTTTTAATGGAAACTGTCAAAATAAGATACCTGCGCCGCGGGAAGAAGACACAGCCATAAGTTAGCTATTCTAAATCATAATCTATATTTTATAGTGTAAGCAGACGGCCAAATGCCATTAGTCACTGTGCATTGAATCCGATGAGGTTTACATCGCGTTCCCGAGGCTCAAAACATCAATCACAATCAGCTATAGGCTGGCCCCAAAATATGGATGGCTGGCTGAAGCCTGTCGGTGCGGAGTTAAGCGAATGTTTTTCGATCATGTGATTTAATTGACACCTTTCCGCCTCCAGTGTCAATCGTCTGGGATAAACATCAGAACACTGACATGTGAAGTGCAGCCGTTTTAAGGTGCTGTCGCCCGACTTATCGGCCAGTAAATTCTTTGACACTTCTATGCACGCGACTCATCAGTTCCGCTCCACTCTATCCCCATCAAATGCTGAGCTGCCCTGATCTCCCAAACTGCCCCCGCCTACTCACCATTTAAAACAATAATGGAGCGTGTTCAGCGCAGCAGCCATTGCATGTCGTGATGTCATTATTCACCCTACACCGATTTTGATGAGTTATTATGGCGCGCCAGTTTTGGCGCGCTGTCCTTTTTCACTCTCTCTCTCTCTCCCCACATCTCTCTCCGTCTCTCCATCTCTCTCCCTATCTCTCCCTTTCTCTACCTTTCCACCTCTCTCTACCTCTCTCCACCTCTCTCTCCCTCCCCACCTCTCTCTCCCCACCTCTCTCTCTCTCCATCTCTCCCCCTCTTTCTCTCTTTCCCTCGCTCTCTTTCCCCCCTCTTCCCCCCTCTCTCTCTCTCTCTCTCTCTCTCTCTCTCTATCTCTCCCCCTCTCTCTATCTCTCTCCCTCTCTCTCTCCCTCTCTCTTTCCCTATATCTCTCTCTCCCTCTCTCCCTCTTTCCCTCTCTCTCCCTCTCTCCCTCTATCTCTATCTATCTCTCAATCTCTATCTCCCCCTCTCCCCCTCTCTCTCTCCCCTCTCTCTCACTCCCTCTCTCTCCCCATCTCTCTCTCTCTCTCTCTCTCTTTCTCCCCCTCTCTCTCTCTATCTCTATCTCTATCTATATCTCTCTCCTTCTCCCCCTCTCTCTCTATATTATATATATATATATGTATATATCTCCCCCTCTCTCTCCCTCTCTCTCTCCCTCCCTCTCTCCCCCTCTCTATCTCTTTGTCCCTCTTCCCTATTTCCCTCTTTCACTTATAGGTAGGCCAGGCTGCGCTAGTAATCGTCTTCTTTTCGGGTTTTCGGTTGGCTGTGATGTGATGATGGTAATCACACGCATGGCCGCCCGTTACAGCGATAAGATAGCCCGAGGGTTGGCCAAGCCCTGATCCGGCCGAGATGTGGAATCAACGCCTCAGTGAAACCCGCCTTCCTCCCTCGGTGCCCATATCCACAAGCAGGGCGCGGGCACATTGGACGGCAGTCATTATGATTCACC